>JAZKJV010009338.1:0-225000 GCA_037367405.1 Ottelia alismoides
TGGGTCTTAAGCCTTGCTGGACAGTACCTTTCTTTTCTTAGCACTGTTTGATTTTTAGAAAATAATTTACCCGTTAGAAAATTATCAAAAATTAACCAAAAACACTTAAAAACTTAAAAAACACAAAAACAATTTTTCCTTAATTTTTGCATTATTTTTGGTGTGTTTAATAAATTGTTGAAGTTGCCTAGATTTTACTTTCTTTTATTTTCTTTATAATTTGAAAATAAAAAAAAATATAAAAATTCATAAAAACCTCTAAAAAACATTTTCTTTTATTTTTATTTCATTTTCACTACTTCGTAGGCCTACGGCCAATCCGTGCTCCTTGTGTTCGACCCTGGGAGCTATACCAGGTTAATATCATAGCTAGGACCGCTTGTTTTGCCTTGTTTGATTTTTGACTCATTTCGCGGTTCGATCTTTTTCTTGATTGACACATCTTCTGAGATCCGGGTCGCAACGACCCTTGTTTCATTACCTTCACCCGGGTCTTAGTGGGTTTCTGGTGTGTCGATCAGAATGGCGCCGTTGCCGGGGAGCACGGCTTAGTAGTGTTTTTATTTTTCGTTTTTGTTTTCGCGGTTTTTCGCGGCTCTTCGGAGCTCGCGGCTTTTCGCGGCTTTTGTATTTATTTTCTTTTTGTTTTATTTTGTTTTATTTTGATTTTCTTTTCTTTTTATTTTTGTTTTATTTTTTGTGTGGTTATTTTATTTCCATTTTTGCACATATATCCTCATTTTTATTTTTCATTTATTATTTGATTATTTTATTGGTCTGACCACTTTCTTTCTTTTCTTGCGAGGGCCCGAGGACCGCGGAGGCAACTTTCGAGGAGCCGGTGCAGCCGCGAGACTCGGAGGCGGCTTCCTTCTCTACGAAGCCGCAGGAGAGAGCGAGAGGAGAGAGTTGAGTGGAGTGAGGCAGTAGGATAGTTTTATTCATTCATTTATTATTAATTGTAATAATACAGGCCTCTAACTGTGGACTTGGACTGTTAGACTTAGATCGTAGCGGGTCTCTTTCGCCGAGCACCGGCGTGCTCGGGGGACCCATTAGGACCTGCGGTTTTTACGCGGCTTTTCTCGCGGTTTTCTTTTTATTTCTTACTGTCATTTTCCGGATTTTTCGCGGTGTTGCTCGAGCCCCTAGACATAGGATTTTTTGTTGATTGTGACGTAAGATTTCTAAGGCCCAACACTTAATAGAATATCTATTCCTATAGAACGTAATTGGACCTTACTAAAATTCACTAAAAAAGTTAGTTTAATTGGATTTGAGACCACGTGCCGTTAGGAGTCACATACAGCGCTGGCAGGACCCGTTGTGGCGGGCACCGAGTGACTCCCAAGATCGGACTCCGGACTCGATTCGGTTAACTAACTATTGTTCTTCACGATCAATAGAAGTTGCTTGTCTAAGGCCGATTTTTACCGTTGCATCATATAGCTTAGTTTATTTTCTGTCTTTATTTTATGCGCGGATCATTTTGCATGTAGAGTGCTGGCGGTAGGTACGCATTTTTTACTCAGCATGCATCATTGATTTCTCGTGCATCGGCTTTTTCGTCTTCTCCCCCTGATTTTGGACTTAATAATCAGGAGAAACCGAAAAATTCGTTAGGCGTTTCTTTTTATTTGAAAAATACCTAAAAACAAAAACAATAAAATCGGGACTGCTGATCTTACTTGACCTAAAAGACACTTCACCGAAAAATCTGTCTTGGGGAGAGTAACCCCCTCCTTGTCTGGTTTGGATGAGCGAGAGAGTGATCCGCACATTAGGATAGCGCCTCCGATCTTTTCTTGACTGATTACCGGCTTTCAGTACGGGACAGTCGGTTGAGAGAGATTTGGATACCTATTGACCTCACGTAACCGCTCTGATAGATTGGATGATCACCTAAAATAAAATGGACAAGATACTTGACCGATCCCTTCGGTCTTCAGCTTTGTGTGCGTAGGTGAATTGGGGGTTTGCTTGCTCATCTTGTTTGATTGCCAGATCCCTTCGATCCTTTCTCCTTCTATTTCCCCACCCTCTCCTCCCTTCATTTCATTCTCTTCCCCTTGACCCCTGGATGATGGATCCCCCTCACTTCGAGCCGACTCTCACGGCTTCTTCTCCATCCTCTGACCATCACTCCAGTCCACCTTCTAGGGAGGTCGGATCTCCGACCAACCTCCCGCTCCCTCCCTCCCTTTCATCTCATCACTCTGGGCATGCTGTGCTAGACGTCCGAGGAGATCGGACAGAGCAGATGCGAGACCCGGACGATGCCGTTGCTGAGTTGAGAGCGCACTCCGTTCGTGACCAGAGAGAGCAGTGGAGATCAGCAGACACATCCTACTCCAGAGAGATGGAGGAGCAGATAGCATATGGAGCTCAGTCAGCTTCTACATTAGGTCCATTCGTCTTGGAGTTGGATTACGTTCAGCGACTGCCGACATTTTCAGGAGAGGCGCACGAGGAGCCTTATCTTCACCTGTCAGCTTTTGAGGAGTTTTGCAGAGCACAGAAATATTCAGACGTCACTGCAGAGGAGCTGATGACCAGGACCTTCCCATTCACGCTTCACGACAGAGCCATGAGATGGCACCGACGATTGGGGAGGACATTCGAGACGTGGGGAGAGATACGCCGAGAGTTCTTGCAGAGATACTTCCCTCCACGTAGAGCAGAGTTTATGCGGTCTTTGATCATGGACTTTTCAGTTGACCCCCAGGAGCCATTGCACGAGGCATGACCGAGGTTTCTTGACCTCTTGAGGAGATTCCCTGAGCACGGACTTCCACTGACAGACTTGATAGAGATCTCCATGCGGGGGATGACCGCAGAGCAGATAGCACTGGTGATTACCACATGTGGCGGTTCACACCGCAGTTCCGACATTCACTTCCTGGATACCATCTCGAGGTTACTTTCACAGAGATCTTCTTCGCGAGATGCCATGGTCGGGACAACACATGCGGACGATGCGGTACCAGTGCGGTGTGTCACTTTGCATGATGAGACAGTTTCTACACACCAACCCGAGGATTTGGATGATACCATATCATCGACAGAGGAGATGACCGCGATAGCAGAGGTTTGGACCCAGAGTCTACTTGAGTTCCCGTTGGCCTTCGAGTTGGAGTTCGAGTTAGTTCCAGAGTTTCCAGTCGACGAGTCTTGGATATCAGATCTTCTGATACTCCAGGAGCCGGAGGAGCCCCAGCTGTTGCAGCCATTGATTCAGACACTTCAGTTTCCAGTCCCGGAGGAGTCAGTCTCCTTCCTGCAGAGACACTTCTCGGATGCAGACAGTCACCAGGACTCAGCCCAACAGCCAAAGCTTGAGGAGAGACAGCACTTTGAGAGTACAGACATAGAGAGTCCCGTCTTCGAGCCTTTTGCCCTCCACTTTGTTGAGACAGATACATTTGCTGAGGACCAGCTGACAGCCAGCATAGCCGCAGAGCGAGGATCAGCTGCAGACACTTTGCCAGCTTCCGCGGTGTTGACTAGTACCTTCTCCTGCTTCCAGATTGCCGAGACTTACACTTCAGATGATGATGCAGCCTGGTGCACTGAGTGGATACTTGATAGCAGCGTAGATGCCCATCTAGATCCTGATCCTCTTCTTCTCACTTCTGATCCTGCATCTCTCCCTGAGGGTTATCTGCGGGAGGATGCCGCACTCGATGAGTACTCGGTTTCACCTGCTAGAGTGTTTCTGATCTGGCGGAACACGGAACCGAGTCTTTAGATCATTCTGATTCTGAGTCTTCTCACCTCGACGACCCTCGCGAGGATGAGCCCATCCTGGAGATATTCGATGATCTGCCTGATCTTCTTCCATTTCATTCATCGGATATCAGTCTGCTTAGAGAATCTCCTGATCTTGATTATCCTTACCTGCTTGAGACACTGATTGACGTGGAGGATTCTATTACTGATCCATCTTTCTCCACGTTCGATTTCTTCGGCTCCACACTCTCACTCCAGTCTGATCCAGAGCCGACGATTTCTTTTGTGCTACCGGACCCCGATCACGTATTTCCATATCCTTGGCCGGTAGCAGACACCCGCTTGATTGCATACCTGGGTGTCTTACTTTACACTACTGAGTTCGTCGTTGTTCTCACACCGAGACTGCGGCGACAGTATGGCATTCGCCTTACCGATGCCGTCCTGAACCTTGATACTGCATTATCCTAGCCTTTGCGCCCAGCTAGGGGCGTAAAATCTAGCGCTTGTTGAGAGGCACCTCAACATTGTACTCTTTTGTATATACGAGTTTTGGCTTATTTTGATCTTTCTTTCTTCCGTTCTTGTTCTCACCCTAGGTCTCGCTTAGAATTATCTTTGCTATACTTAGGATATTACTCATCCTAAGTATAGGGGGGTGAAGACACCGGGTTGTTCTTCGTTCTGTTCCATCACTCCTGTCGTTGCCTATACTTAAGGTCCTTCACCTTAAGTATAGGGGGAGTGATGTCCTCCTTCTTGTATATATTCGTCACTTTCTTCGTGTCTTTCTACCCCTATTTTGTTGCCTATACTTAGGGATATTTCACCCCTAAGTATAGGGGGGGTAGACCCTGTACATTCTCCACTCGGTTTTCCCTTCGTGTACAGCCTGCTATATTTAGGATTACTTGATCCTAAGTATAGGGGGAAGACCCGAGTCCCTTTTGATTTTTCATTTCCTTTTGTATAGCCTTTCTTTTCACTTCCCTATACATAGCACGAGTTATGTCTTCTTCATCGCTCTTGACTCTGAGGACATCGTTCGAGCTAAGTATAGGGGGTGTGTATATATTTCATATATACTTTAGCCATAACTCGTACTTTGTGTGAGTGTGTTAATAAATAAAAATGGCTAAAAACCACAAAAATTAAAAATTTTTCATGTACATAATCTTCTTTTATTTGCACATACATAGCTAGTGTACAAATTATTTTTGTAAAAATGATTTCAAAAATCTTTTGTGTGTAAAGCTTGTGTAAATATTTTCTGTATCAAAATTATGTATATAGTACAAAATTTTTCCAAAATGTTTTGAAAATCAAAAGTTTGCAAAAATCTTGTGTAAATGTGTGTAAATACCTTTTTTGCAAAACTTGCACTTCATGCATCATCATTCATGATTTCAAAACATTTTTCAAAAATTTTGCATGATTGTAAAATTTGTGTAAATATGCATCTTTTTGTACATATGTATATAGTTTTTCTTGGATGATAGTTGACACTTAAACTAGCCTGGAATCAAATTGAGAAATGGAGCTTGATTAAGATCTTAATCCACCTAACTCTAAGAGGAACCTTATAGGGCTTAGGTTTAAGGCTTTTCAGGTCCATGGTGACTTAATTCTTTGAGTCCACTAGGCTATGATCACATGTCATCTCAATGAGCCTAAGTAGAGCACTTAACAACAACACATGACTCATATAGATTATGGCTTTACTTGGACAACCGCACTATGCACCGAGCTCTCTACGGATGAGGTGGTGAGGAGGCAGTCTTCCTTGGCTTGGGGTAGCATATGAGGGTAGTACTTCTAGGCGGAACCTCTCTTCTTCATTTAGTGAAGGAAGTGCGTCTCAACTTGGTCTGGTCGCCATGAAGTCTAACGACGGGAGTTGTGGGTTGCAATAAAGCTTCAAAAGAGGGACAGTCTACTGGCTCAAGAGGAAAAACTCCTTGTATATATGCTGCACATGTACATGTTGTATAGATGCACTCGAAAAAAAATGTGAAAAAGAAAAGAACTCCAAAAAAGTGGTGGGTCTGAGAGAAAATGATAATCCCACCGGAGTATGTATATAAGTGCAATAAGCAAAGCTTGGTTTCATGATCCACCTGTTGTAGCTTGCAGCAGGGAGACTTGGCTACACTGGTCAAGCTCCCAAGGGTACTTGGCTACACTGGCCTTGACCCATTCTCTTCTTCCCCCTCTTCTTGAGCCGGTTGTACTTGAACTTAGAAGGGAATACCCCGCTCCTCGAGGAAAGAGTGGCCAGATTGAGGTCATAGAGTTACCTTGTTAGGGAGGGTTGTCAAGTTGCCATTTCTGAGGTGGAGAGCTTAGACCTCACTTTCACAGGACAAGAAAAGATTCATGGTCTTCAGGGTTTGTAGTTGATGACTTGTTCTGACCTGGAGCATTGAGGAGTCTTGGTTATAGAGTAGTGGAACTTAGAGGCTGTTAGGTTTTAAGCTTAAGTCTGAATAAGGTTCCGACACATTAAGAATCCAAAGATCTGATTAAGCTCCATACCTCAATTTAATGAAGGCAAGTTTAATAATCAACCTTGATCCATGTACATTCTCTTTTTCTTTTTCTTTTTCTTTCTTTTGCACTTCTTTTTCAAATAAGTGTTTGCTAAGGGACTAGCAAAGTATAGTATAGGGGGGTGATGAATACCCATTCATCACTCTTTATTCTTATATTTTAGCTACAAAAACCTATGCAAATGCATGTAGATATGTGTAAATAGGAAAAGTTAGCAAAAGCATGCATTTTTGTAAATATAAATAATTAGCATGTTTTTGTGCAAAAATAAAAGAATAAAGAAGAAAAAGAAAAAGAGGGAAATATTTAGAATAAATATTGAGCAACCTAACCCAAGGGAGGGCTCAGCATGGGCCTGACCGCATAAAAGCCAAGTAGAGGGAGATAGGGGCTCACTTATGTATATATGTGTACATAAATAAATAATATTTTCCTCACCCAAAAATATGTTGTAAATATTTTGTAAATATTTGTATATAGTTAAAAGCTATTAAAAACAAGATAAAAATCTAAAAATCAAAAATACCAAAAAGAACCTTTCACCATGTACATAGACCACCTCCCTTACCTTATTTCACCTTGTAAATAAAGCTTTTTGTTTCCAAAACTTTTGTAAATATTTTATGGTATATATTGTACATAAAATAAATAAAAAGAATTAAAACAAAAATCAAATAAAAATTACAAAATTAAAAATACAAAAATATCTTGTATATATACCATGTATATAATTGTGCATAAATAATTATTTCCCCTATGTATATAAACAATAAAAATAAAATAAAAATAGCCTTTTATTCCTCATTTTATCCTATAAATAAATAAAATATAAAATAGGAATAAAAATGTATAAAAATAACTAATTAAAAATCAAAAATCAAAAATCAATCTAGTGTATATATATACCTATGTATAGCTACTATGTATATACCTTATTTTTATTTCTAAAAATTAATTAAAAATCACAAAAAAATAGAAAAAAATAAAATAAAAATATTTCATGTTTTAAGTTTTTGAAAAATCGGCCATTTAAAGGCCCAAAAAAATCAAATAAAGATGCAATAATTGGCGACTCCTGATTGGTCCACGGGGGTTTGTTGACCCCGGTCAACTCCCCCCCGCGGACCTTCCCCTTTCGCGGATCGGGCTGCCGACCCGATTTCTCGATTTCTCTCCCGCTCGATCCGACCGCCATGACCGCTAACCCCGGGCTCCGATTGCTCGCCGAACATCCCAGGACCCTCGCCCGGGGTGGGTTTGCCAGATCCGAAGCCCGAGCACCTCGCCCGATCATCATCTTCTCGGGTCTTCCACACTATTTAGTGTCGTCACCGGCGACCTATTCACGCCATCTTTGATCTTCCCCTCGGTGCCTGTGAGCTCCTCCAGACCACCCGAGTGACAGGCGAGTGATTTGGAGTGGAAGCGAGGCCTGGGCAGCCGAAAATCACTGATCCGGTGGTTGACTCCGGCCGTGCGCCGCCGCGTGCGCGCCTGAGCCTCGGGGAGCTCGACGACCCCTTGAGGCAACGACCGGGAGCCTCCTTGGCTCCAGCCCAGTCGACATCATCCATCAGGTAGCTTCCTTAGCCATTAGAGTAGCGTAGCTTTAGGTTTTTAGATTCGCCGTAGCGTAGCTCCGCCACCTCCACCAGCCGTCTCCGTCCACTCCCTTGATCATCCGCCACCGCCATCACCTCCGCCAGCCTTCTCTCCACCTGCTCCGCCCCTTCACACCCCTTGTCTCGCCCAGGAGCAAGGTCTCGGCTCTCACCCCTCCGCCGCTCGCCGGAGAGCCTTCGCAGCGCACCACCAGCCACCTTCCGCCCGCTCTGACGGGTCGAGGCAGTTTGCCCTCGACCCCTTTTTCTTGCTGTGCAGGTCTTCAGGTCCATCGACCTCATCTGGAGGTCGGAGCTTCAGAGCACAGTAGCTCCCGCTCTTCGACGCCGCTGGAGCTCTCCTGAGCTCCTCGCCTCCATCGGAGCAGTGCATCAGGTGCGGACCGTCATGGCGAATCTTCCTAGCATCTCCTGAGCACCGGACGAGGACTCCAGCACACGTAGAGGGCCGGCGAACTTCGCCGGCCGCCAGTTCCTCCAGGTCCTTCGTCCACCGTCAGATCGGCCTCGACGCTCCAGTTCAGATCTCGACCGTTCATCTACGGAGCCGCACGGACCATCAGATCTTCAGAGGCTCGATCTCCACCGTTGAGCGACGAGGTTAAGCCACAACACCCCTCAGCCGTCCGATATAGCACGTGGCTGCACCTCGTCCATCAGATCCGAGCCCGGCTTCCTACGAGGACCCACGTCGCATCTCCTTCGTCCGATCATCCACGTGGACACCTACCAGCCGTCGGATCAATTCGAGGGGAGGCCTTCGTGTGCGGCGCACCATCCCATCCGTCCAACCTGCCACGCGTCGCACATCCAGCCCCTCGACATTAATAAAAGGGGTAATTTCTCTTTAGGCCCCTTTACTTTATGCATTTAGTTTTTAATCCTGTAAATAAGTAGTTTAGTTCTTTTATTTCTGTAAAATTTACACTGTGGACCTTCTAGTTTATGAAAATTGCATTTATGCCCCTGCCGGTTGTGGACACGTGCATCGACACGTGATATTTTGGTGTATTTGCAGTAGTTGCCCTGCCTTTTTGCCCTGTTACGTTTTATATTTTTATTAATAGGATTTGCAATCAGGTCCCTCCAGGCCTGAGTCACGCGCATCGTGCGTGGCCTGGAGGGTAATTTGCACTCTTAGTCCTATACTTTCCAGGGTTGTTGTCCCAGGGGTCCAGAACTTTGCTTTAATTGCAGAAAGGTCCCTGTGCACTGTTGGTTTTCTTTATTTTTGAATAAAATATCAAATCACCTCCAAATCCAATGAGATTTTGACACATGGCTCCTGCCATGGTGTAGGAATTTCAGTGATTTTTGAGGACATTTCTGATTTCGTTTAGTATTTTTAAAAATTCAAAAACCTACTTTGTAGCTACTGTCTAGGTTTGAAAATACCAAAAAAATATAAAATCACCTCCAAAAATTCTAAAAAAATTAGATACTGTTGTTTGCTTGCTGTTTGATTTTCTAGCCAAGTTTGGCTATTTTTCATCACTTAAAAACCTTAAAAATAGAAAAACCCCTAAAAACCCATAAAAATTATAATAATTAATTTAAAAATCCAAAAACAATAATTAGGGTGCCTAAATTTTCCTTATTCTTTCTAGATTACAGGAAAATTACCTCCAGGGCTTTTTAAGATCCTTAGATATTTTATTTTTGGGTCTTAAGCCTTGCTGGACAGTACCTTTCTTTTCTTAGCACTGTTTGATTTTTAGAAAATAATTTACCCGTTAGAAAATTATCAAAAATTAACCAAAAACACTTAAAAACTTAAAAAACACAAAAACAATTTTTCCTTAATTTTTGCATTATTTTTGGTGTGTTTAATAAATTGTTGAAGTTGCCTAGATTTTACTTTCTTTTATTTTCTTTATAATTTGAAAATCAAAAAAAATATAAAAATTCATAAAAACCTCTAAAAAACATTTTCTTTTATTTTTATTTCATTTTCACTACTTCGTAGGCCTACGGCCAATCCGTGCTCCTTGTGTTCGACCCTGGGAGCTATACCAGGTTAATATCATAGCTAGGACCGCTTGTTTTGCCTTGTTTGATTTTTGACTCATTTCGCGGTTCGATTCTTTTTCTTGATTGACACATCTTCTGAGATCCGGGTCGCAACGACCCTTGTTTTATTACCTTCACCCGGGTCTTAGTGGGTTTTGGTGTTCATCAGGGTGTTGCTTAGTTGATTGAGCCTTGTTTGCAGATTCCCCAGAACCCTCCCATAGACCCTAGGTACTACATTCATCTCCATAGATTCATTCATCCACATGTAAATCCACCCTAACCTCCATGTTCTCCTCAAGTCTCCCCAACTTCATTTATTCATCTTTGTACTTAAGCTATTCTCAGCATAAGTATAGGAGGGACTCGAGTCCTGGTAAATTCCAGACTCATTTTCCCTTCTCTCTGATAATTAGGTTATTTTCAACCTAAGTATAGGAGGCATCCTCCTCAGTTCTTGTATCCTTTCCTATATCTTAACTTGAGCTATGGCTTTGTATCACTTAGTGCTATGAGGACATAGCAAAAGTTAAGTATATGGGGTTATACCATATATGCAGTATATATGTACTTTAGCCATAGCTCTATTTTGGAAAAGTTTGAAAATTTTAAAACTTTTTTGGGCTAGGGAATAAATTTTCTTGAACTAAGTGAATGAAATGTTTTCAAAGTTTGAAAAATTTTCTTTATTATGTTACATTATTTTGAAGAAAATATTTTGAAAATGGTTTGAAAAATGAGTTTTACTTGTTTTGAAAAAATTGTTTGAAAAATGTTTGAAAAATTTTTATATATGTGACACTGTTTTGGAAATCTTTTCAAAAATCTTTTCAAAAAGATGGTTTAAATGAGACTAACTTGTGTTTGTAAATATTATTCTCAAAAAAATGAAAAAAAAGAAAAAAAATGAAGAAAATTGATGAAGGAGTTGGTTTAATCCCTGACACTTCCATACAAGATTAGTGATGTTCAAGAACACTAGGTTTGCGAGGTCTTGAGATTTTAAGTTAACCAGCCTTGTGAGTGACTGGCCAACTAGGGTTAAGTGTCAAAGTAAATCAAGGTCGTTGTGACCCCAATCAGCGAATCAGACTCAACAAGAAAAATCGAGATCTACTCAATCAAACGTATAAAGCAAGCAACAGAATGTAAGCGGACTCCACTATTTTATTTAAACCTGGTATTGCAATCAGTGTCAAACTTGAGAAGCACGAGTAAAACCTACTAAGTAGTCGTAATCAGATAAATAAAAGCGTATTTTTGTAATTTTTAATTTTGCAAAATTTTATAGTTTTTAATTAAGGAAACAAACAAGCAAATAAGGAACCTAAGGCTTACAAACAAGCTTCCATAACTTTTATTAAGTTGAAAAATATTCAAAAAATAGAAACAAAAATATTTTAATGTTTTTCAAATATTCAGATGCTTTTGGTGATTTTTGATATTTTTCTAATTTTTATGTGATTTTATAAAAATCAAACAAAGGTAAATAGGGAAAATAATGTACACATGGACTAAAAGGAAAATTTAAAATACTAAAAATACCTTAATGTCTTGTTGTGATTTTTATGAAAAAGTAAATAAAATTTTCTAATAATAGAAATTGAAATCCTTTTTTTTGAATTTTTTAGGATTTTTAATTGTTTTAATATGTTTTTAAGGGTTTTGTGATTTTTAATATTTTTATGATCATTTTTAAAACAAAAATGCTACTGGAATTAAATCATACAAAGACAAGCACATACTAATTTTTTTATAATTTTTAGGAATTTTATAAAATAAACAGAGCAATTTATAGGTGTTTTTGATTTTTAGAAAATATCAAATAAAATAAATTAATTTGCAAAAATTACCATAAATATTACATGTTAGTAGGAGCTAACAATAATTTTTATGGAAATTTTGGAGTTAATTAGGTGTTTATTTGATCAAAAATAAGACACAAAGCAGCTAGGGACCTAAATGCAATTATACAAAAGTTTCCAGACCAATAGATAATGCGTATAAAAAGCTTAGGGTCTCTATTGCAAAATGTCCAAGATATTCACGCACATGCTCAAAAACCCACGCATAGGGGTATATTTGCAATTATCAGAAAAGTTCAATCCAAAACATAACATTCATAAAGTTCAGGAAAAAACATGCAAATAACCCACAAAATCATGTGAACATGCATGTGTCTCAAGTTCGGAAGGACTAAATTGCAAATACCAAAAATATAAGGTCCAAACTGCAAAATAATTGTATTACAACTTTATTCTCTAGAATAACTTAGAAAGCATTAAAGTTCAGGATAAAATATGCAATATACCTTGAAGCACGTGAGGCATGTGTGATGGCTCTGACGCTCATGATCGTCTCCTGCGAAAAGATCTGACAGTGGAGGGAATGTCAAAGACGTGCAGCTACGATGCTCTGCTACAATGCAGATCTGTTGGCTCTGAAAAGGGATAGGACGTGCAGTGCAGATCTGGTGACTGTTCTAATCGACCGTTAAGTATGAAGCGTAGCGTACAATCAAGATAAAATCTGGAAAGTTGGTCTCCTCATCGACGGTGGAGAAGAGAGCTGGAAGAACTCGTCGGGGATGAGCTTCGATGGAGGAGGGATTGAGATCCACTACTCCGATGAAGGATTGGAGGAGTCCGGCTTCATCTTGGATGTGGTATCTAGTAGGAGGTTCTGATGAAGGAACTAACGGTCAGACATGTTGGATGAGGGACCTCCGCTTGGAGCTGCTTCGCCGGGTAGCTGGACCTCCAACAGAAGATCCTATCGTGCTAGGGTGCCTGCAAGGGATAGAAGGACTCGGGGAGAAGCTCCGATCCAGGTTATTGGAATTGGAAGTGAAAGAAGCAAGGGTGGATGGGATTCGATCTCCGACGAGGGTGACAGAGGGAGATGTTAGCCTTAATCTTGACCTGAGGGTCGAGTCCAAGGGTTATCAGACGGTGGTGCGAGATGGGGGATGAGGTGAGGGTTCGATTGGAACGGTTGAGGGGATAAGATGGGGCTCCGACCCAGGTGGTCGGAGCAGATGAACAGCGACGGTGTCGAACGGAAAGATTCGATGTAACTGGGAAATGAAGTCGAAATAAGCGTTACCTAAAGGTTGGAACACATTCCTGAACTTCAAGAGAAGAGGGTCATCAGGTAGTGGCCTCGACTTCACTGAGAAAGGCGAGGAGGCTAAACGCGACGGAGATCTCCGACCACGTAGCTGAGCTATTGATTCAGGACACCAAACACCGCTCCAGAGGCATCTCCCAGCCGCTGTCTCACGGCTAGGGATGTTTAAGGGTGAAGGAAGGGGAGAGGAACGAGCTACAGCGCTGGGAAGCGAAGGTGAGTTTATGTAATCGACTCCAGGTGCCTCCAAAGATCGAGCGATAACACGCAACTCTAGGAAGATCCACACCTTCCTAGGGATCCACGAGGATCACTGATCCTATGAGAAGCGACGGGCGAGAAATCGGGGCGATAGGCAGCTGGAATCGGACTAGAAAAAGGGGATAAAGAGGTCCGGTGAAGCGAATTGGGCCGGGTCAGCCCATGGAGGTGATGTTGACCTATGTCAACATCCCTGACGTGTCCCAATTAAAAGGGGTGTAGAATAAGGACAAGCTACGCTACAGGACAAAATAGAAGAAGAAAATAAAGATAATTACATTAAAAATAATAAATGAAATTAAATGAATAAAATGAAAAATATTTATTATTTCAAAGGATATTTTCAATAATTTTAAATATTTTTATGAAAAATAAATTAGTGTATATATAGTATATGGTGTTATATACATGTATAATGTACTTACGTATTATGCACCATTATTTTTATTTTATTATTTTTACATAAATACCCCAATTTTATATTTTGTTTATTTTCAACATAATTTTAAGAGTACAAAATAAAATTTAATTTATTTTTATGAGTTATTTACAAATTTAAAATAAATAGGGGATGTAGTATATATACATGTGTCTTGTACAATGAAAAAGGATTTTGTTCTTATTTTTATTTAAATTTTTTGGTTTTTATTTTATTTTTGTTTTATTTCTAGGAATATATACAAGAGGTAAAAATAATGTTTTAAATTTATTTTGTAAAAAATAATTATTTATGTACATAGGTAATATGCACAACACAGAGTAGGCCCTATCTCTCTCTCTACTTATTTATTTGGTGATCAGGTCAAGGCTTGACCTTCTCTTGGGGTTCGGGTCACTTTGCATTTATTCTAAATACCTCCTTCCTTTTTCTTTTTCTTTATTCCTATATTTTTCACAAATACATGCTAATTATGCAATATTAACACATGCATGTAATTTGCTATGTTATTGTATTTACAGGTATTTACATGTTGTTTTGCCGAGATAAATAGCTAAAATAAAAGAATAAAGAGTGAGAATCAGGGATTAGTCATAGCCTTAGTCATTAGGGTCTTTGACTTAATTATCCACATTTCTCTAATTCGAAGATTTGTGTGCTATTTTGCATGCTTAGCCTCTAACCTTAAGAATATGACCAATACCTCGCATGCACGACTATAGTTATGATGATATGAGTTGAAATTTCACTTGAGGGACTGCGATGAGGGATTTGAGTTTGGACATGGTTTAATAATGCTCGGGGATGGGATAAAATCATTGAAGGCTTCATGAAACCTGGGTGTCAACATTTTTAGCCAGTATGAGAACATGGTTCTTGTACTAATCTCTTGACTTTTACCTAAGTGCCAGGGTGTGATAAAAAAAAGATGTTGATCAGTGTGCGTCAATTATTGGTAAAAGCAGTGGAGCTAGCCAAAAACCATGCAAAGAAATACAAATGTTAAAGCTCTCAACCTACAAGTCAAATATTAAAGAGCTTCCACCAAAGGCGAGCGCTCCCAACCATTTCAAAGTATACACTTGGACCACCACTATTTAGGACAAGGAGTCGGGCTTGCACCAAAAAAGGGCTCTGCATCGTAAATGCTACAAGTCTAGGTGTAAAAGGTATATTAGATACTCGAAAAAGGCACACAACCCGGTGTATTCCCAGGAAAACAAGTGCAGACGACTCCAACTTCTCTTGACAGACACACTGATCAAAAAAACGTGTTGAGTTAATAAGGCACTCGAGAGGATCCTCGTTCCAATGCGAGAGAGAGAGAGAGAGAAAGAAGAAATGACACAATCCTATAACCTCCATCAACTGGCCCTCCATCTACACTTCTGATTCTGACAACTAAAGAGACGGTGGATTGATTGCAATATTTGGTCTATTCCCTAGTGTTGAGGATAGGGTCCTTAGGAGAGTTTCTTAGATTGGGGCCTTGGGTGAAGTTGTGACTCTACTCTTGTGACTGCAGTCAACACTTAATGTCATATCCTTATTTTATATGTATACAGAGAGTCTGATAAATTAGAGAAATTAGATACTTCTTGATTAAAGCTTGGTTCAGCTTTGAAATTTTGGATCTGTAAAATAGGGAGTTCTTGAACTGATCAAGTCTTATACTCACATGCACAACCAGGGGATAAATCCAACTCATTTATGCTTGAGATGCTCAAGGATGAGCATAGTTTTAAGTATAGGGGGATGATGAACCTCGATTTCATCATGTTATTTCCATATATTAATCCCCATGCTTAAATTAGAGTCTATAAAAACCAAATTAATTGTTGTATATATCATGGTCTTAAATAAAGTAAAATTACAAAAAAATAATAAAAGCAAAAGCCGTAGTATTTTACATCTTTAAAAAACGCTCACAAAATATTTCTCCCTTTGTTGGGCCTCTTTTGCATTTTTGGTCGACATGAAACTTGTAGATCTCATCAAGATCTACAACTTTCATGTTTTGAGTTTTTTCTAAATTCAGCCTCCTTTTCTTCTTTTTTTATGTTCTATGTCTGAATAACCTGGTTGGGCCACGTGGCTCTCTCTGGTTGAGCCATGTAGCCTGCTGACCTTGCGTCATGTGCCCTTTGCTTCCAGCCGTCCGATCTCTTCATTCGCACCTTCATCAAGGTCGTTGCTTCTCGCTTCAAACTCCACCCTCCGATCCTCCTCCAGATGGCATCTGGAGCGCCCCTTACCTCCCTTCCTTTGACATTTGGATCATCAGATCCAATGGTAACATGCACCTCGATCCCCGCACGCCGATTGCATTCTGATCATTTGATCAGAGTTGCTTCCTCATGGCCTCCTCACAGCCGTTGGATCGCAAGATCCAACGGTTGAGCCCTCATCTTCCACCTCCCACTCTCCCTTCTCTCCCATGTCCTCCACCGTTCAAACCCATCGCGCCCTTTCCATTTCCTCCATCTCCTCATCACCTCTCTCGCCCATCTGATCGTGCTCAGTCCAAGCCTTATCCTCCAGCATCCTCGCAGGTCCCTTAGCTACGCACAATCTCCTCTCTCGTGTTCCATATCTCCACTTTTACCCACGTCGTCCACCACCTCCTTCTCTAACATCTCCTCTTTAAATAAGCCATCGCCGACCACTTTCAACGTTGTCCACATTTATGCGAGCCTTGGCCCAGCATCTCTAAGCCTCCCTGTGATAGGGGGAGGTTGGATCGACGATGCGACGACCTCCATTGGTTCCGGTGTCGACCCCTGGACATGGTAGGCCTTGTCTTCGGCTCTACAATGCCGGCGAGCTGCTCTAGCTGGTCGTCGGAATTCAGCGAAGACCCGAGCCCTCATTGGAGCTCAGCCTAGACCAGTTCATCTGCCATTATCTCCAAGTAAGCATCCTCTATCTTCCTCGCTTTTTATTCTATTTTCTTCCAATTAGTTAGGCATCCCTCTTCATTCTTACCCTCCATTGACCATCTACTTAGCTTCGCCTATCCACGATCAACTTCGCCATATGTCCCGCTCGCCTTTTCCCCTCCTCCATCACCTAACCACCTATGCACCACGTCCTCTTCAGTTCGCCGAAGACGGAGCTTCGGTTCCCCCTTCCTATGCTCGCATGGAACCCCACTCCATTCACTTCACCCCACATATGCATGCTTTGGCTACTGAGCTAACGATTGCAGGTACTTCTTTCAATGATCGGATCCCTCGTCGAAGCTGTCTTCAAAGTCCTCGTCTCCAGTCAACTTTTGCTGCCACGTCGAACCCAACTACCTCAGCCGTACTCCTTCACCTGAGCTTCATCACCAACAAGTTCGGTGTCGTCCCTGAGCCTTTGTCGTTCAACCATGGCCGGGCGGAGTTCTTACCTACTCGCAGGAGACCCACCAAGTCCACCGCAGGAGGCGATAGAGAGGAGGAACACAGCGTATAGTTGTCGTCCGATCACCATGAGTGGACAGTGCACAGGGGAGCCACGTGTCTCCACCGAGCCTTAGCAACGAGCCTCCAGGTTCAGGCCATCCGAGCCAAGCCAGAGCGCCATCTATCGACATGTGGCACGAACATCTACTGAGCCTCGTCCCGAGCCTGAGCTGATGTCCGAGCCTAACCTCACGTCCCTACGTAAGCACTGGGTAATTTGCAGGGACACCCCGCTAACTTCTATAAATTACAATTAGGCCCTCCAAACACGTGTATGGCATGCACGCCTGGGCTTAATTGCAGCCGACCCCCTCCGGGTTTTAATAATTACATTTTAGCCCCCGTACGTATGGGAAAATTACAAGGAAGTCCTCATGACTTTTCTTAATTCAGTCCTTCTAGGGACCTGTTTGTAATGTTTTATCTATTTATTTCATGTTTTCTTTACGTTTATGCCCCTAAACTCTTTTGTGAATATCTTGAGCATCCAACCTTCGCTTTAGTTGGATTCAGTTTCATTTCGAAGCTTATTTCTTTCTCTATATAATGGCATGATTTATTTATTGATTTGACACTTAGATTCAGATGATTAATTTTAATTATGAAATGTCATCTATTTAATGATTTTTAATATCATTGAGTAACTTATCAATTAAGTTTGCTTCATCAAATGGCCTAAAATTGACTATGCCTTTATTGCTCATTGATTTTATCTAGATAGGGCTTGTGTGTCTATTTCTACATTTACATCACATTGCATTATAAATTCAAATAAAAAGTGTTTGCATCTGTCTACCTCATTTGCATCATGTTTCTTTGTGCGTTGTCCTAATAGTTTTTAATTCATCACTTTATCTGAGTACTAGGAGTCTAAATATGTACTGAAGAGGCTCGTGTCCCTGAGTTCGACCTTAGGCTTGCCTAAGTAAAATAAATTCGATCGCGTGCATTTAATCAATAAATCAATCCAAGTGGTTTTTGATGGATCATATTTAGCTCGACTACAATGACATTAGAATGTTAATACCACATGTTTAAAGGGCTAAATTTCGGGTTCGTCAAGGTCCCACCTCTGCTGCTTGCCGGACCTCTTCACCTCCACCCTCATCTTCACCCAGATCAGACACCAATAAAAGCCAAGAACCTTCATCTCCATCTCGTTGTATTTTCTCGCACTTTTGCAGGTATTGAAGACTCCATATGAGGAGTATCCGCACCAAGAAACAAACCTCCGGCTTCATCAAGCTACATGCCCCCATAAATGGGGCCCAAACCTATTTGAGAAATCCATCAACTGTGGAGTACCACCAGACGTTGATTGAGCATCTCAACAGCGTCAGGGGAACATGGAGCAGGAAGAATCTACAAGAAGAAGTTCATTGGGAGAGATTTTTTCCCCGTTCTTCAGGGAGAGTAGCTGTCATTCGATCATCACCTCACTATAATTTGAAAGCCAATCATTGGATCGAGCCGAGCTATGACCATTGGATCTCTTAGGAGGTTTAATCTACAATGCTCATCCACCAAGGGGTATTATGTGTTTGGAGGCCGACACGTGGATAAGTGGAGTACCGGAGACGTCTGATCTCCTAGCGAGGGTATTTTGCACTCCCAACCCTCACACTTTATGTATTGTATTATCAATATTAAAACATTTTTCTGCAATTCAAAATTTTATGAAAAAAATGCATTAAGGCCCCATAGTTCTATTATTTGCATATCAACCACTCGCTACATCACCTCACGTGCATGTGTGTGAGGGGAAAAGCATTTTGGATGGGGATCCTTGTCTTTTGTTATTTCGAATTAGTCCTATAATTTTTAATTCCAGTAATAAACTTTTTGGTTAAATTGCAAAAAGGACCCACCACTTTTTGAATATTACAAAAATACCTCTATAAACGTGGATTGAATTATTTATTCTAGGCTTTTTGCACTTTTGGCGCTACATTTCTTCTAGGGGTTCGTAAACCAAGAAAAATTTATGTGTATTTGCAATTAGGTCCATGCCAAAAATAGGGCTTTCTTAAATTTTATTTGTTAAAAATATCATTTCACATTTAAAAATTCTAGGAAAAATATTTTGAATGCCTTAGACCATATTAAATCACATATATTTATGGACCTTTTAGAATCATTTTTGCTAATTTTAAAAATTCAAAAAACATGTAATTTATTCCTATTTGCATTTAAAAATACATAAAAATTTAAAAACCTATTGAAAATCCCAAAAAACAATATTTTGTTTATTAACCTATTTTGTAACTGTAGACCTAAACTCCCTAAAAATATCAAAAGAAAATAACTAAAAATTAAAAGGCTCCAAAATCATTATAGAAATCATAAAAAAATTCTGCAAAATTCCAAAAATATTTTTTTCCAATTTCTAATATATATATGTATTATATTAAAATTAGTTTTGGGAATTTTTGGAACTTTTATGTATTTTAAATCCCAAAATAATTTAGCTTATTAATATAAGTCACTATTTTCCTATTTATATTCAATTAAAAAAATAAAAACAAAGTAGAAAAAAATCTGAGAAAAATAAAAAAAGAGAAAATATAAAAAAGATAAAAATATATTATTTTGTGATTTTTGAGTAATTATAGCTATATCTATAAATATAATATTATACATTTTTATATATATCTACAATTACTTGTATTATTATTAATATCATTATAATTATTGAAAATGCTAAAAACATTATCTAAAACCTTAAAAAATAGAAAGGATTGCACCTTAGAGTATCCTTATTTTATCTTTTTCTATATTATTATTATCTCTATTCATATTATATCTATATATTATATATATATCTTATTAAAAAAAGAAAATAAAAAATACGAAAACATAAAAAGGAATAAAAATTATACAAATTAAAAACACATAAAAATTTAAAAAACCGTAAAAAAATAATATAAAATTTAAAACCCACATAAAAATCCATAAAAAGACAAGAAGATGACAATTTTGGATCTTAATTTCTCAATCTATCTTGTGTGCTCCCTGTGTTCGACACTCTACATTACATGCCATCTAAACATATTTTGTAGAGTAATAATAACTTTTAACTCCATTTTTATTTTGCATTGCTCTATCTTATTATGGGTTAATTGTTGATCACTTTGCTTTCGTGAGAGGTCGCCTCAACGACACTGTATTCTCACCTCGTGAGGATATTTTAGACCTTTACAAAAGTCGAGTCGTCATCCTAAACTTCTAGGACATGTTCTTAAATGATCTAAATATTTTCACTAATTGTAAATAGGTCCCTGTATTGTAGATTTTCTTTGTGTGAATATTTATTTTTAGAAATATTTTACTACTTCAAAAATTGCAGAAAACTTAATTTAAGTGCATGCCACTATGCTTGATGACATATATTTTTTGCAAGCCATTTTAATTAATTTTTCATTTATTAAAAATACAAAAATAAGCAATCTTAAAGCCATAAAAAGTATAAATTACTTCGAAAAATTCCCCAAAAAATATATTATATATCATTATATTATCTACTAGGTATCCAAAAATCACTAAAAAGGCTAACTATAGATCAAAAAATTACAGAACCTTAAAACCTTATAAAAATTATAGAAATCCATAAAAAACTAAAAATATATATTTATATTTCTGAATTTATATATAATATATATTATATACTAAAAATAGTTTTATGTTAATTTTAGATTTATTTATATTTATTAAATTTAAAATTATTTCGGATATTTAATCTGTACATTGTTTTGTATATTTTCATATTTAAAAATACATAAACATTAGCAAAAAACTCTATAAAAATTACCAAAAATAGAGAAAATATAAAAATACAAGGAAGAAAGAGAGTAGAGAGGGATATGTTAAGCGACAGTTGAATGATTTCTTATCAGCAACGAAGGCGAGCATCAAGGTTAAAAATATTTTATTTTCTGTATTTTGAATTTATTTATGTATATTTAAATATAAAAAATTATATATATACTATATATTCTATATGTCACTTATATTATCTATAATATTTATATTATTATATATAAATATATTTTATTTTAAAAATAAAAAAGAAACTAAAAATTTGCAAAATTAAAAGAAATAAAAATTAAAAATTTAAAATAAAAAATATATAAAATAATAAAAAAATCTATGAAAATTAAATATAATAAAAACCCATATAAAAAATTAGAAAAGGCGAAAAAGTACAAAAATAATTACTAAGATTTAACTTACCTACCAATTTGCTCCCTAGAGTTCGACATTCTACTGCTTGTCCACTATACACATTATGTAGAGTTAAATAAAATAAATTTGACTCACATTTTACATTCATTACGTATACATTTGTGGGTTAATTGTTGTTGATTATCGTATTGATCGCGTATTGAGTGCCGTGAGAGTGACCGACACAACGATTACAAGATCCAACTTGTCGAATACCACAGGTCCTCCAAGACCGAACGTTAGATACCTCGATTTTTGCATAACAACAACAACAACAACTGATATTACAATATCTAAGGAAGATACAACTAATAAAATTCTTATTTTTTCTTATTATATGTAAAGATGGAAATATGTCAGAGGAGACCAGGAAGGAAGGCCATCACCATCTGTTTGTTGGGAGATGGAGATGCCATAATGAGACATGTAATGGATAATCTTGACATACACATTGGTATTGCGCTACTATCTTTCTAATTAATCACAATAACAAAAATACTGACTACCGAAAAGTCGTCTCGAGGGGACGTATACATCCAGTTCAATTCTTATGGGATACGTAATTAATTTTGGACTTATTCTTTTTACGCAAGTGTGAGGAATTTCGAAAGAAACCAATTAAATTTTTGGACCGGATAATATGAGGAAATCCATCTACACCAATCAGCAGCAACCCCTTCTCTATCGCCAATCCATCTTTTTTTATGATGTTAAATTTATAATAATGACTATTACTGAAATTTACAGCGAACAAAAATGCTAATTATATATTTAATTACAAAATATATAATGATGGATATAAATTTACTTGTTACCATATAGGGTATGTATGAAATCATATCCTTGAAAATGAATACAGATACAAATAAGGATACTTGTTGAAGGGATATAAATAATTGCTGAATGGATTCTCGTATTCTCTCGGATATTAAACGTCACCTAACATGTTTTAATAGTTAGGTACTAAGTAATGTAGATAATAGTATAATCTCTTGTATTTATTAGATTACTTTAAATTATAATATGTACAAATAATTCGAATAGCATATACAAAATTTATTAAAATTATAAAGAGGGAATGCACATGGTAGACAACAAGGATAGATGAAGAAGAAGTCTTGGCTGAATAATATATAATAGACAAAATTAGTTTTCTTTGTATTGTCGTTATATAAATATTTGAATATACGACCCTTATGTACTTCATTAATTTTTTTTATATTAAACATATTCACTATATATGCATATAGACCAATAATTGGACGACGTTCACCAAAAGTTTTAATGTTCACATACAAGAAAAAGAATACAATTTTAGGGTCATCTTTCTTGCAAAGTATTTCGGAGTTAGTTAGATAGGGTTGTTTATAGCCATATGGCATAAAAAGGTATATGGATGGATATTTTGTTATTGGCATCGTTAGATTTATGGTAATATTTTATCATAATTTGAGAGGATGATTGTATTTCAGTATTTCATAATTACTGGATGGTGTTGGGAACACGATCTGGTATCGACTCTGCTCTGATACATGTTGATGGGGATACGAACCACCAATATCGTCTCTGCTCAGATATTGAATGAACATCAGATATGGATGCGTAATCGACCACAATCGGAAGTACGTGAAGAAAAGAACAACCAGATATAACGGTGGTCGGTCAGCTCTCACGACTACCGGAGAAGAAAGATCACTATAAATTAGAACGGGTACAACTCTCTCCGTTCCCTCGCTCTCTCATCTCTTTCTTCTCTCTCTCTCTCCCCTTTCTCTTGGGGTTACATTGTTCTAGTGATGGTATGGAGACAACGCCTTCCACCCTCTCTATATTTCAATTACAACCCCATATTCCTAATCCCTTTAGGACTATAAAAAGAATACACCTCAACCATTATTTGGATTAGGAGTCCAATCCCATTAGGATTTCCAATCCTAATATGACCCTAATCCTAATTATCTCCCCCTTGAGTTGAATTCCAATACGATCTATTCATTATCTTGGATTTGCACTGGCCATCATCGTCATCTACAAGTCTCTTTAACAGGAATTCACAGCCTCTATGTGACGCACCTGTCACTAGGTGTCCTCAACGTTTCACCTTGCATGATCTCCTGCCAACCGTCGCTAGCAGAAGTCTTCGACGCATCTCGTTGATTTCTCCAAGAGACCACCATATCACAGCTTCCGAAGATTGTGCATCTACTGCATCACATCGTCCCATCTACGTCAAACCTTCCTCTAATCCGATGCATCGTTACAACCCCATAGTCCTAGTAGGACTAAAAATATAATACAACTCAACCATTATTCGGATTATGAGTCAAATCCTAATATGCCCTAATCCTAACAGATGGAAGATGTGATGGCATACTATTTTTTTGGGTTTTTATCACTTGTGCCCCTCCGAGATATCGCAATATCAATTATGCCCCTATCTTTTTGGTAATATCAGTTGTGCCCCTCACTTCTTGCTAATTTATCATTTATGCCCCTCGAGTTAGTGACCGTCCATCCACAGTGCAAACAGACGTTAACTTTGAGGACATAAATGGAATTAAATTTTTTAAAAAAGTTAAATGGTCATTTGAGACCATCTTCCTCATCCTTTTCTTTTTCCTCCTCTTCCCCCATCCTCTTCCTACTCCTGGGCCTCCCCCTCGCCCTGCAACACGCCGCCCCGTGCTCCTCGCGCCGCCCCCTACTCCCCTGGGCCACCCCCTTCCCTCCCTCGCGCCGCCCCGTGCTCCCCGCGTCGTCCTCTACTCCCCCTCTCCCTGCTCCGCGCCCTGCTCCACTCCCTTGCGTCGCCCCCGGCTCCCCCTCCCCCTGCCCGCGTCGCCCTGTGCTCCATGGGCCACCCCCTCCCCTCCCCCGCACCGCCCCTTGCTCTGACCCCCCGCAGCACCGCCCCCGCATCTCCCCCCTCCTCCCCTCCCCCCTGCACCCCCTCCGCCCATCACCCTCTGCGCCTCCCCGATGGCGGAGCACGACTAGCGGCCACCTGCCGAACGCGACTCGGCCACCAGCCCCGCGCGAAGCCTTCGCCGGCCTGTGCGGAATCCATCCGCCTGCGGGTCGCGTCTCTGCTTCACCGTACCCCCTTCCGCGCCCTCTGCTGCCCAACGGTGGCCCCACCTCTTCCATTAGCGCTCTCCAGCCCAGTGTGTCGCGCCCACCGCCGGTTCGACCGCGCGGCCTTCCCTGGCGGACCAGGGCCACGACGGGCGGTTGCTGGCGGCATTGGGCTTGAAGCCCTAGTGGGTTCTACTGTTGAGGAGAAGCCCCAAATTCGGTTCTCTAGGTTGAAGAACACGTTTGGACAATAATACCCCTCTTAACTGCACCAAGATTTGAAAAAACCATGATTAAGTCAACTCATTGACGGCCAATCTAACGGAAGGGTACAAGTGATAACGGCGAAAGAAGTGAGGGACACAACTGATATTACCAAAAAGATAGGGGCATAACTGATATTGTGATATCTCGGAGGGGTACAAGTGATAAAAACCCTATTTTTTGTTGAGGAGAGAGATTTTTTTAAGGGATGGAAAAAATAATATGAGTTGATTGAAGAAATAGAGATATATACAAATGATAGGTTGATTGAAGGGTGAGTGAGAAATGAGAAGAGTTTATAGTGTGGGAAATAAAGAGAATGGGAGGATTTGGAGTATATTACTTTCGTGATCTCTCAAACCAGCCGAACAAGAATAGCGGATAAACTTCAACTATCTTGCTTACAACAAACCCTACACGTGATTATTCCCATCAATGAGAATTCTATCAAGGGAGGTGTTTTCCAACCATGCAAGCAACCTAATCTAACCAAACCAATGTAATTATCAGATGTAGACATAAGAACTGCTCCAACTGCGTGGGGTCAAAGATTGACCTATTAATCACTTTTTATCTCCTATCAATGGCAAAAAAGAATGCATATATAATTAGGGTTGGCATTATACTTAACATGCAAGATGTGGATTTTTTTCATAAAATTATATATGGAAAAAAATATAGAGTTGACATTATACGTCTGACGAAATGACGTCGATGAGAGGAAATTTCCTGAGAATATCCCAACGAGTCTAAACATAGATTGATAAAAAGAAGGAAGGAACCCGACTTTAATTTCATAACACTGTCACTGTCAAAAGATCCACATGATTGGCTGACAAATAATAATCTAAACATTACCACATTAGTAAACAATACGTCGAAAGATTTCCAGATCGCGTCAGTGGAATTCTCCAACCTCTTGCCGATTCGAAGTCATCAATAATTTCTCATGCAATAGATATTTCTATTATTTATTTTGTCGATATTACTCACCATGGAACTAGTCAAGATTCATCTTACATCTTTCTTCCGCTACAAGAAAATTTTATTAAGATAACGAATAATTTAATATTCGTTGGCATATACTATGTGTGTATATATCAACGTATATTATCCGTCACGTACTTCCTTAAATTCGTAACGAACAATAATATTCTTTGCTATTTTTTTTTGCAATGAATCATTAACAACAGTTACTCGTTGACTTTTTCTTCTAGTCGTTACTTTTAATTTAGCAACGATTTGCATGATTTTTTTAACAAACAAGTTAATGGAATAACCGTTGTTACGTGAACCTTTAACAATGAATATGATATCCGTTGCTAATTATAAATATAAAAGATGATTTGGCATTGAATAAATATCCGTTGTTAATATCTTTAACATCAGAAAATATGTCAACGAATATTCAAAATATTCATTGTCTTATATCTAATTTCTTGTAGTGTTCATAATCTATTTTTGACAAACTTCATGATGGATAATGCTTATTGAGTTGTCTTACTACAAATTAAACTTCTTGTGGTCATAGAAAGTATTGCTCTAAAAGACTGAACTACACCTTTTTTATATAAGTTGAATATAAATTGAGTAGTTAAAAATACACGGTATAAGTGCATTCATCTAGATTAATATTATTAATCATTAAAGAAATAAAGTTGAGGGTTTTTTTATCAATTGTGCCCCTCTTAGATATTGCAATATCAGTTATACCTCACCCTTTTTGGGAATATCAGTTGTGCCCCCGACTTCTTGCCGTTCTATCACTTGTGCCCCTACGTTACTTTGATCGTTAATAAGTTGAACTTAAACATGATTTATCAAATCATGATTTAGTTAAGAGGGGCATATTTGGAAGAAAAGCCACAGTCTCTACGTTGATAGGCCTTCACGATTTCGGGTTCCTCCATCATGCTGAACTCCAGTCCCCTCCTATGAGGACGACGTCGTGAAGGTCGAGCTCGAGGACGCTGATGACGACAAGGTCGACCTGGGAGGAGGAGGAGGGGAGGGGAGGGTGTGTCGGCCAGGGGATGAGGAGGGGAAGATGCAGAGCGGAGGGAGCAACAGAGGGATGGGGTGTGCTGGGGAAAAGATCGGGGCGGGATGGGGAGGAGTTGTGGCTTGTTGGGGAGGAGCTCGGGGCGAGGGGCCGCGGTGTTGGAGGGAGGGCAGAGGGAGTGCGGGGTTGGGGAGGAGCTGGGGAGGGGTTCGCGGGGCTGGAGGGAGGGCAGAGAGAGTGCGGGGCTGGGGAGGAGCTGGGGCAGGGGGTCGTGGGGCTAGAGGGAGGGCAGAGGGGGAGGTTGCAGGGATGGAGGGAGGGCAGGAGAGAGGGCGAGGCTGGGGAAAAGCTGGGCGGGGGATCACGGGGCAGGAGGGAGGGCGAAGGGGGATGTCGCGGGGCTAGGGAGGGTTGTAGGGAGGGCATGGGAGGGTGGGGTTGGGGAGGAGCTAGGGCAGGGGGTTGCGAGGCTAGAGGGAGGGCGAAGGGGGATGTCATGGGGCTGGAGGGAGGGTTGGAGGGAGGGCGACGGGAGGGCGAGGTTGTGGAGGAGCTTGGGGTGGGCTGGGGCGGGGGTAGAATTAAGACAAAAAAATTAAACTATAATATTTACAAGATAAGATATAATTGATTCTCTATTTTTCTTCAATTTTAACTATGTTTAGAATTTTTATAGTAAGTTGAAAGCTTTTATCTTTACACATCTCTAACCGTTAAAACTGAATTTGATATCCAAAATACATTTGTTCTTGTAGGATGAAATCTTCATGATAAAATTCTTCTAGGAGTGCAAAATCCTTGTCAATTTTGAGCAACACAGATTCACCCTTAGGATTTAACAAGGACATTTTGACTTGATTACTAATCGATATTTCATATTACATTTTCTGCTGAAAATGATACTTTTTTACACAATCCAAGAAAACCCTAAGCATCTTGCAAACTAATTTGAGAAGCATAACTTTCATATACCAAAGTGGAAAGGGTGTATAGATACATCTTGTAACGTTTCGGGATTTGGTCTTGATGAATGCTAAGAATCGAGGTGTCTAATGTATGGTCTTGTAGGGGCCTATGGTGTCCGTCAGGTCGAATCCGGCAATTACTATATTAGCCGTTCTCATAGCACTCAACACCCAACTCAAAAGTGTCAATAAACAATTAACTCACAATAATGCTCATGCAATAGATAATGGTGAGCTAAAATTTATTATACCCTGCAAAATGATATGTATAGTACGCAAATGTAGGGGTCGAACCACGAAGGAGCAACGTGGATAGCCATAAAAAATCAAAAAATATTTTTATATTTTATATAAGGATTTTTTTAATTTTTGTGGGTTTTCAATATTATATATTTTTTGGATTTTTAATTTATATATATATATATATATTTAAATTTTATAATTTTTATATTCTTTTTTATATTTTTTGATTTTCTAAGTTTACTTTTTAATGTAAATTTAAATAATATATATGAGTAATATGTATATTATAATATTGGGATTTTTACCCAGCAGACCTCATAAACGTTTTAAAGTGCCTCTACGACTTTTTGCACATCGTAATTACCCCATCAACCCTATAAATTACCCCAAGAACCCCTACGAGCTTAAAACATATTACTTGGAGGGTTCATGGGGTAAGAGTTGGCAAGTTTACGGGGTCGAGGGGGGAATTAGATTGTTTCAAAGGTCGTAGAGGTGATTGGCAAAGTTTATAGGGTCTACCGGGTCAAAATCCCTATAATATTATATGAGATATATAAATATTATATATATATAGAAAAATAAGAAAATAACGTAAGTAAAATCTGTTTTATTTTTAAGGGTTTTTAAATATTTTTGTTATTTTTAATAATAATTCTGATATTAATATTAATAAAATTATATATATAGGATGTAAGATTTTATATTTATAGATATAGCTATAAATACTAGAAATTAATAAAATAAAATATTTTTGTCTTTCTTATGTTTTTCTCTCTTTTTGATAATTATCTTATAATTTTTGCTAATTTTTTTATTTTAAAATGAATAAAAGTATCAAAACAGTGACCAATAATAATAGGTCAGATTGTTTTGGAATTTAAAAATAGATAAGAATCTCAAAACTTTCCAAAATTCAGGAATAAAAATAATAATATTTTATTCTTAGATGGTGTTTATTTTTATAAGGTTTTTAGAGGTTTTCATATTTATTGTTTTTCTTTTGTAATTTTTTGTGATTTTTATTCTAGAGTTGCAAAATACAATAATAAATATAACCTAATATTTTAGATTTTTTCAAAATATTTTTATACTTTTTTGGTATTTTTATATGCAAACATGAAGAGAATGGACTTTTTATTATATTTTTAAAAATAGGAAAATATTTTTAATCACTTTACAAATAATATATGTGATTTAATATGATCCCAAGCACTTAAAATAATTTTCTATAATTTTTAGATGCAAAATGCTATTTTTATTAAAGGATATACAATAAATAAAAATTAATGTTCTGGTAGGGACTTAAATGCAATTTAAATAAACCTCCAAGTCATTCTAGATTATATTTCAAAAGTTCAAGGGCATGTACGCAAAAACCTCAAGAATATTTAATTAAATACGCATGGTAGGGGTATATTTGTAATATCAAAAAGGTATATGGCCTACGTGTAATTTTTCCAAAAGTTATAACACTTAAATAAAAAATCCCATGACTAAATAATAATAAAAACCTGTGAGGGGGTCCCTGTAAAATATCCAGACACCTCATGTGTATGCACACGTGAGGAGATATGGACTGGAGTGAAGAATACATAAAATAATACGGTGTCTAAATGCAAATATTATTAAATATTTTAAACTACAGACTAGAGTTTATGGACTAAAATAAAAATAAAAAAGCAGAGTGGTGATAAATATCCATTTCATCACCTTTATTCTTTCATTTTAGCCACTAAACCCTAGCTAAATGCATGTATATACCATTGATTTATCTAAAATAACCTCCATTATTTATTGTCTAAGTTTATATAAAATACTATATTTAAAGCCAAAATAAAAGAATACAGAAAAGAAAAAGAAATGAAATACCAAAGGTATTGAATGACCCTAAACCCCGAGAATAAGTCAAGAATTGACTTGATCGACAAGGAATAAAGTATGTTTGGGGGGGGGGGGTAAGGGTCATAACTACAAAAAAATACTAATTTCAAATTCTTCAATTAGTTCATTTTGGACCTATTTTATTCTTTATGATTTACACCTCAAATCAATAGACTTTGTACACAAAATTTGTAAAAATACATAGAAAAATACAAAATATATTTCACATAAAAATACTACACAATGTACCTTCTATACTCAAACTGAAAATCCAAAATGCCCACTTCACAGACCTATATCTTCTCCATATGAACTCAAAATTCACCAAAAGCACATTTAATTGTATATAACTTTTAATTTAATATTTAATGAAACTAGTTTCATTTAAGTTGGAGTTAAGATGCATAACTTGGGTTTTGGACCCTATTGTACATTATACCTGAATAAAATATTCAATTTTATTTATTCTTTATATTTTCATGATTTTATATTTTTATAATCTGTAAATAATATTTATAATACATGTACATGATTAGAAGAAAATAAATAATCAAAAATGTAATATAAAAATAAGTGTACAAAGACACATAGACGAATTATACATATACAAACCTATATAATAAATATACACATTTATTTTAGTGTACAAATTACTTCAAAAAAATATATTGAAGTGTATTTTAATAAGTATAAATAAATAAATAATGTGTATATAATAATAAAATTTAAAATGAAAAATAAAAATAAAATACATAAAATATATGTATATATACCTATATTTGTACTTGTAAAAACAAACTTACAATAAATTAACTTATATAAATAAATAAAAATCATAACAAAATACTACATTAAATAACTAACGAGTCCGATTTTCACCTCTTTAATAATCGTTAATTGTAGCATAGGATATGAAAAATGGTCTATCAAAAACCATAATTCTTAAATATTGTGGACAATTTTTTACTTGGCAAGTCTCCAAGGTCGAACACATGGAAAAGATAACTTTAATTGTGCAGTTCTAAATTGATTTCAATAATTAATTAAATTCTGTGTTATTTTCCATGTCAGAAAAAAAAGTAAAAATGAAGGAATACAATGAAGAAAATGTAAGTGAAATAAAATATTGATGAAGCTCAGGATCTGTGATTATATATTTTTAATGCTCAATTCAATTGATCAACTAATCCACAAAAGAAATCATAGACTGAAGAGATTAAATTCAAGAAGTATTTATAAATTTAAATTCAGGCTGCAAGCTTCAAGAATGAATATTCCTATAAAAGAAGAGATCATAAATAATCTTCGAAAAAAGATGACCTCAAAAATCACTATAATCTAATCCTCAGATATAGGGTTTTTAATCACCTGAAAAGTTAGGCAAAGTGTTGATTCCTCCTCCTCAATTGACCCTCCTGTAGAAATAAAATCCTCAAAGAAGTTGGTAATAACTTTTATCCTTGGTTAACCTCTCTAATAAGATAACAAGTCCCTCAGAATAATATGCACAAGTTTATCTCAAATTTAGCTTACAGGTATCCTTAAATAATGTTCCAATTTAATCAAAATCCAAGATGATTTAATCCTCAAGGAATAATAAAGAAATAACTGCACGAAAATAACTCAAATAATTCTCCTTAAATAATCTCTATAAAAGAGATTCAATTTGTCCACAATATGACAAAAGAGAGCCTACATAGATTAAGAGGTTCATCAAATAATAATCATTAATAAATAGATTCAGATCTGTTACCAAGATATCTAATGTGATAGAGCACGGAAATAGCTCTAAAAGGACATGTTGTGCATAAAAATCGGAGTTTAAATGAGCAAGATATGCTAAATTGAAAATTCAGGGACTAAAGTGCAATAAAACTAATAGTTTTTATCTCAAAGAGGTCCCTGGATGAAGTTATCTACAATAAACAAAACCCGATGGGACTTCTTTACAATTTACCTAGGTGGGCACGTGCTTGTCACGTGACCTAGGTTGCGGGGCTTCTTCTACAATAATAGAAGAAGGGTAGGGACTTGAGTGCAATTTACCCACCACGCGTGTGTGGTACACGTGGTGGGGGTGGTTCAGGAATGGAGGTAGAGGCTCAGGAGACCGAGCCTACGTGGAGGCTTGTGGGTGCTTCGACTGACCGAGCCTTCAAGCATGGAGGGAGGCTCGGGGAGGGCGACATGGCAGCTAGAGGACTGTCAGATCAAGGGCTATTACCCGATCCGACGACTATGATGGCGAAGAAGAAGAGTGGTGTCGTGTGGAGGAGTATGGCATGTTGGAGCTCGATCGAGGTGGAGCTCAGCCAACACACAGTCGAGTGATGGGGGAAGGCTTGAGGAGGAAGGTAAACACGATTCACAATAATAATCAGGGTAGTCGTGCGAAGGTCCTGGAGCTCCTCCTTCGAGCAAATACCTGCATGGGTAAGTCCAAATCAAGCAAGGAAAGAGGAGTGGGGCTCCTACTACAGATGCATGAGAATAGAGCTGCTACTCCAGCCTATGTGAGGCCTGATGTGGAAGGTTCTAGAAGGACGTAGGGAAGGTGGCGAGAGAAGAAGGTAGTGGTGATTGGTTTGATGAAGTTAAGGGGTTCGATGATCTGGAGATATAGTGGGTTACAAGAAGGTGTGGAGGTTACTAGAGAGGAAAAGGTGGTCGATGGGCTGAGGTAAGTTTTTTGGGGGTGATGGTCCGAAGGTCGGAGAAGTTCTCCAGGGCTGAAGCTCTGAGCAGAGCTTTGAGTCCTTGCTTGAGGCATCAACGCAACAATGAGCTTAGCAGCTCGATGAACTTGCTGTAGAAAAGAGGTTAAGACTCCTTGGATCACGCTGACCTCCTGTTCGTGGTGGCTCAACGGAGACCTGGAGCTGTGATGACATGCTTTTGCTACTCGGGTTAAGGGATATCTAAGGTCGTTGCGACCCGAATCGTAAGGCGTAATCAATCAAGAAAAACAGACCACCAATAAAGATATCAAACAATTAAACAAGGCAAGCGGTCTTGCTAATTTATTTTACCTGGTATAGCTACCAGGGTCGTTCACAAGGAGCACGAAATGACGAATCTACGAAGTAGTCGGGAAACCAAGAAAAGAAAGAAATGGTGGTTTTAAATTTTTCAAATTTTTTTATGGTTTTTATAATGAGAAAAAGAGTAAAGAAAAACCAAAAAGCAACACTCAACCAATTATTTAAGGGTCCAATAAGACTCAAAAATTCAAAACAAAATATTTTTAGGTTTTTATAATATTCAATTTTTTTTGTGAATTTTATGAGGTTTTTCTGATTTTTAATTAATTTTCTAAAAATACGAGAAATCAAAACATAAAGCAATGTACAACTGGGATCTAAAGGCATATTAAAATTACTTAAAATGCATATAAAATCATAGCATTATTTTTATTGAAACTACAAAATAAAATCTACTTGAGAAGAAAAAAACACATTTTTTTGATTTTTTATGAGATTTTAATGGTTTTTATAAGATTTTTACTCTTTTTCAATTTTTATGGGTTTTAAAAATGGGAATGAAATGAAAATTGGGCAGGAGCTAAAACACCACAAAACAAACAACCAAAACACTTTTTAGAATTTTTTAAGGTTTTTTAAATTTTTTAGCTGATTTTCTAAAACAAATAGGTACGGTTTTTAATGTTCTGAATTTTAAAAAATAATAAGCAAAAACAAAACCAAAGCCAAAAATAACCAAAATTCCTACACAGTGGCAGGAGCCACGTGTCAAAATTTCGTGATTTTTGGAGCAATTTCGCTATTTATTTAATCAAAGACAAAACACATATCTCACATGGACCAAAATGCAATTAAAATAAGTCCTAGGACCAAAAAGTAACATGCAAGAAAAGTGTAGGGTCAACTCTGTAATTTTTCCATCAAAATCCGCACATGTTGTAAAACAGCACTCACGGGAATATGAAAAGTAAATATGCAATCAATAACAGTAAAGAAGTTCAGAGTACATAGTGTAAATATCCCAGAAAAATGTGTGACGAAGCACGTGACGACACACAGGTAGGACTAAAATGTAAATATGAAAAACTATAGGTACTGAAGTGCAAAATGGTCCAACTGTAATTTTATTTTAGAGACTAAAATAAAAACTAAAATAAATACATGATAGAATGGGCAATATACCCATGGAGGCACGTGAGAGGCACGTGACGGGACGCGTGGCAGTCGCTAATGAGGCGCGATCGTGCGGCTCTGGACGCGTCAGATGTCAGATCTGACGGCTGTCAGATGTCGGGGATGTGGTCAGTACAGGGCCGTTAGATCTGACATCTAATGTCCTAACATCTCTAGATGATGGATGGTTGTGATGATGTTTGGGAGATGAACTCAGTCCGACGGCGGAGAGGACCTCTGGAAAAACGTCTGGGCGACCTTCACCAGAGCACCAGAGATGATCTGTAGCTCCGATGAAGGATCCGAATGCGCCAATAGGATCGTGGGGTCCTTCCGCGTCGGGTGGTCGACTCTGATGGAGCAGCTGACAGTCAGATGGATGTGACGACGACTGGGACCTGGAAGCACTCCAGCGAAGGTGGTGGAGGACGATTTGGATAGTCTCCGCGCGCGTCAAGGCCTGCACGAGACAGCTCTGACTCAGAGCGATGCTTCGGTCGGGGTTATTGGGTCTGAAACACAGAGAAGCGACGACGGATGGGGGGTGGGTCTCCGGTGAGGATGCGAGAAGAGACCGATGACCTAATCTTGGCGATCCGAGCCAAAATCATGGTGATCAGGCTGTGTGGGAAGGCGTAGGGTAAGCGTGTAGGTCGATCTGAACATGTAGATGAAGGGGACGAGGCTCCGACCGGCTGGTCAGAGCTGGCGGAGCGACGACGAAGTGCAAATGAAAGATTGAGCGAAATAACTGAGCTAGGAATGAAATGAAGGCTACTTGAAGGTTCGAGCGAGATCCTGAGCTCCAGGGGAGATGAACATCGGGGTTTTGGCCTCGACCATGCTGCGACTGGCGAAGGAGGCTCCTCGCGGTAGTTCTCCGGCCACGATGGGTGAGCGTCGGCTGCACAACACCTCTCCGAGCACCAAGAGTGGCCTCCGGCTGCTGTCACCATGGCGAATATGTCTAGGGTATCAGAAAGGGGTGTGGTGCGAGCTGAGGAGCTGGGGAAGCAAATGAAGACTTTATAGAGCAGTCCCAGATAGCCGGAAGAAACGAGTCGAGGTGCGTGAACCGAGGGGCGGATCCCTAAAGGAATCAATGGGAGAGGATCATGGATCTCCCCTCGATAATAAGAGCCTCGAAATGGACTAGACGGAGGTCAGATCGGGTCTGGACAATTCGATGAAAAGTGCTCAAAAGCTGGATCCGAGCGAGAGGGAGTCCGGGAGGGGTAGTTGACCGGAGTCAACAATCCTCTTGGATCAATTAGAAAAAAGATATCCAAAAATATTTGTAAAATCAATTAAAAATAACAAATGATTTTAAATTAAAAAGTGTACAAAATGAAAATTATTTATTTTTTTTCCAAACTACTTTTCTATGATTTTTATTTATTTTTATAAAAAATAATTTATGGTATATACATTATAATGTATTTACATGTATAAAATACCTATATATTTTGTACAATTATTTTTAATTTATTATTTTTATAAAAATACCACAATTTTATATTTTATTTATTTACAATCATAATATTTGGAGTATAAAATATTTTTTGTGTTATTTTTATTATTTATTTACAAATATAAATTAAATAGGAAACTATACATATTTACATGTATTATATACAAGGTGAGAGAGAGAGAAAGAAATTTATTCTCATTTTATTTTTATTTTAGTTTTCTAATTTGGGTTTCTTTTGAGAAATATATACAAGGAAATAAAAATACCTTTTTATTGTTTAATTTTTGTAGAAATAAATTATATACATAGATGGTATATATGTACAAGGTGAAGTGGCCCTATCTGTCTCTACTTATTTTATTTGGCGATCAGGCCCATCTCTCTTGGGTTTAGGTCACTCAATATTTATTCTAAAAATTTCCTTCCTTTTCTTTTATTTTTTATTCTTTTATTTTTGCACAAATACATGCTAATTACGGAATATTAACACATGCGTGCTTATTGCTAAATTATTGTATTTACAACTATTTACATGATGCTTTGCTAAGATATTTAGCTAAAATAAAAGAATAAAGAGTGATGAATGAGGATTCATCACCCCCCTATACTTTACTTTTGCTAGTCCCTTAGGAAATACTTATTTGAAAAAGAAGTGAAAAGAGAAAGGAAAAGAAAAAGAAGGAGAATCAAGGTTGATAATTAAACTTGTCTTTATTAAATTGAAGTATGGAGCTTAGTTAGACCTTTGGATTATTAGTTTGTCGGAACCTTATTTGGACATAGGTATAAAACTTAACAGCCTCTAAGTTCCACCAATCTATGGTCAAGACTCCTCAATAATCCAGATCAGAACAAGTCTACATACACAAACTCTAATGACCATGAATCTTTCCTTGTACTGTGTAAGTGATGTGTAGCTCCCCACCTTAGAAATGGAAAAGTAACAACCCCCATCAACAAGGTAACTCTAATGCCCTAGTCTGGAAACTTTTCCTCGAGGAGCAGGGTATTCCCTTCTAAGTTCAAGTACAACCGGGCCAAGAAGAGGAGGAAGAAGAGAATGGACCGTAACTAGTGTGGCCACGTATCCTAGGGAGCCCAACCAGTGTAGCTAAGTCTCCCTACTGCAAGCTTCATGAGATGGGAATGGGTAACATAAGCTTTGCTTTATTTGGCTATATACAATCCGGTGGGTATTTCATTTTCTATCAGACCCACCACTTTTTTAGAGTTTTCTTTCTTTTGCATATTTTTTTTCGATGTGCATATGTACAACATATCTACATGGTGCAGCATATATATATAAGGAGTTTTTCCTCTTTATCCAGTAGACTATCCCTCTTTTGAAGCATTATTGCAACCCACAACTCCTGTCTTTAGACCTCAATGCCGCCAGACCAAGTTGAGACGCACTTCCTTCACTAAAAGAAGACGAGAGGTTCCGCCTAGAAGTACTACCCTCGTATGCTACCCCAAGCCAAAGAAGACTACCTCCTCACCACCTCATCCATAGAGAGCTATGTATAAGGTGCTGGTGCAAGTAAAGCCATTGTTTGTGAGAGTCATGTGTGCGTTGTTAAGTGTTCTACTTAGGCTCATCAAGATGACATATGATCATAGCCTAGTGGACTCAAAGAATTAAGTCCCAAATGGACCTGAAAAGTCTTAACCCTAAGCCCTATAAGGTTTCTCTTAGAATTAGGTGGATTAAGATCTTAACCAAGCTCCATTTTTCAATTCCAGACTAGTTTAAATGTCAACTTTAATTCAGAAAAATTGTACAAGTATATACAAAAATGTTTTTATACAACTTTTGAAAATGTGCAAAATTTTTGAAAAATGTTTGAATAGTTGAATGAATAAGGAAGTTTTGTAAAATATTTACACACATTTACACAAGGGTTTTTGCAAACTTTTTATTTTTCAAACATTTTACAAAATTTTGTATTATATACATAATTTTGATATCAAAATATTTACAAACTCTTTACACAAAACATTTTTACAAACATTTGTACAACAATAATTTTATAGATAGCTATGTATGTGCAAGAAAGAATTTTATGTACAAGATAAATTTTTAAAATTTTATGGGTTTTTAGATAAAGGGTTTTAGCCATTTTATATTTGAACACATTCACACAAAGTACGAGTTATGGCTAAAGTATATATGAAATATATACGATAAACCCCTATACTTAGCCCAAACGATGTCCTCGGAGTGGATCAAGAGCGATGAAGAAGATATAACTCGTGCTTAGTATAGGGAAGTGAAAAGGAAAATTATACTACAATGATGAATCAAAGAATAGAATAGGATCTCGGTGTTTCCCACTATACTTAGGATCAAGTAATCCTAAGTATAGCAGATTGTACATAAAGGGAAATCTGAGTGGAAGAATGTGCAGGGTCTACCTCCCCTATACTTAGGGTAAGATCCCTAAGTACAGGCAGCAAAACAGAGGTAGAAAGAATCAAAAAGGAAATCAAAAGTAGGACACCCCCTATACTTAGGGTAAAGTACACCCTAAGTATAGCATAATCAAAGATGCAAATGGGGTGTTGGAATAAAGAATGGTATGATATGGACATATGGATCTATACATGGCGGAAGACAGTGATAATCAGGTGTGAGATGCAATAGATGTGAGTCAAAAACCACATCTCACGCAAAATGAACAGGGGCGACATCAACGACCAGTGGCTCATGATCTAGATATGGTTTGAGACGCTACCCATTAACACGAAAGGTAGAATCAGATGATATTTCGAATATGTCAATACTTCCATTGTCATGTACCTTTCGGACTAGGTATGGTCCCTTCCATTTGCTCTGCAACTTTCTTGGAAATAATCTAAGCCTAGCATCAAACAACCATACTCTCTGATCTGGCTCAAACTGCTTGTGGTTGATATGAGAATCATGCCACTCCTTCACTCTCTCCTTGTATTTTAGGCTGCTCGAAAAGTCTGCATCTCTAAGCTCCTCCAGGGCTGCCAATTCTGCCATCCTCTGATCTCCTACACTCACTAGATCCAAAAGTATGTCTGTGACAGCCCAAAGTTACTTGTGCCTAATCTCAATAGGTAAATGACAGGGCTTGCCATAAAAGAGACGAAAGGGAGATGTACCCAAAGGAGTCTTGAAGGATGTCCGGTATGCCCACAAGACTGAGTCCAAAATCTATGACCAATCCTTTCGGTCAGGGCAGACTACCTTCTGCAATATAGTCTTGATCTCTCTGCTCGACACTTCAGCAAGACCATTGGTTTGAGGATGATATGGAGTGGCTACTCGATGGTCTTTGTTGAACTCGCTAGCAAGGGCATTTACCTTGTCGTTGATGAAATGAGACCCCCGTCAGATATCAATACTTTAGGCACCCCGAACCGTGAAATGATATTCTTCCTCAAAAATATGCAAACAGTCCTGGCATCTGCAGTTCGAGCGGGGATGGCCTCAACCCAACGACTAACATAATCCATGGCCAACAGAATGTACTCAAATCTCTAACTCTTAGGGAATGGACCCATGAAATCGATGCCCCATGCGTCAAAAACCTCATAGAAGTTAATGGACTGCATCTGCATCATATCACGCTGTCCGCAAGTGTCCATCCTCTGACAGTCAGTACACCTCTTCACAAATTCATCAGATTCCTTGAAGAGGATAGGCCACCATAGGCCGGATTGAAGCACTTTCTATGTCGTTCTCCTCCTAGAGTGATGTCCTCCTGCCTCAAGCTTGTGGCAGTAAGTGAGGACGCTATGATGTTCCTCCTTAGGAATGCACCAATGCCAGACGCTATCCCCTCCTTCATGATAAAAGACGGGATCCTCCCAATGGTAGAACTTGGCCTTCACGAGGAAGGTCTCAAGTCGCTACCTGGGCCAACCTTGTAGAACTTTGTTAGCAACAAGATAGTTCACAATGTCAGCGTACCATAGGAGTGAGGTGATAGCAAGGATCGCCTCATCTGGGAAGGTCTCAGATATGGGATTGATGAGGCCAGATTTCGATGGTCTTAAGTTCCACACAAGGTGGGAACTTAGTCGCTGAACCGACTACTCAGAAATCCGGACTACAATCAACAATCAACCCACAATGTAATATCAAGCAATGGAAAAAAAGTGTGGCGTCAAAATTTACTATAACTTTACGAAAATGTGTATAGTGTGCAAGTGTGAAGAGGTCGAAAACAGGGAGCAAGCAAGATAGATCAGACAAAAATGTGCAAAATGTGATATGTGATCAAATGCCTACAATCGGCGGCCTCCGGCGTTCCTTGGGCTTCAAAAGTGGCCTGCAACCTCCTGCGGTCCTCCTCTAGCTCCTGGGGGCTTCAAAACTCCTCGGCGACGACCGAGGTGCTCACTAGAAGGCGGCGGAGCTATGGGCTCCGAGTATCTCCGGCGAGCGAGCAAAACTAGCCCCAGGCCCGAGTCAAAGGGCTTTGACATGCAAAATAGGTGAAAGGGTCCAAGGCAAAATGCCTGGACCCCGTGGAGGTGGAAATGGTGCGAGACGTGGCGTGGAGGGTACTCGACCGAAGGTGCACTCCGGCGAGGTGCCCGTGAGGGCGATTCGAATGGTGAAATGGAAAGGTAGTTGGGAGATTCTACTCCTAGGTCTACGTGAACAAAAAGCAAAGAAAATAAAGGGAAAAGGATGGCTGCCTCAATGGTTAAAACCAGAGGGAGGTATACCTCGACGACGAGCTTACTGAAGGTGGTGGAGATGCCTCTGACCTCCTACGCCTTGGCTGACGACACAAGACTGGAGCTGTCACCTCCAGGAACCTGTGGAGCTCGAGAGAGACGAAGAAAGGTGGACCAAAGGGACTCAAAATTTGAATGGAAAGACGAGGCACGATATAAGGGGTTGACAGACATGTGGGGAAGAACGAGGCGTAGCGGTTCTCCCGTCGATCCATTGATCGAGGTTTCACCTGGGCGTGGGTGACCATTGAACGAGGAACAAAAGTCGTGAAGAGTGATAGCCGAGAAGGTGTAAGGATGACCCTCGCAAAAATCGAGAAAAAGGGGTGGAAACGAGGTTCTGACATGCGCACAGGAGGAATGTCAGACTGTTGACCCTCATTCAACGGTCCAGACCACCTGGTTGGTCCACGTGGACCAACCAGGAAAAACCTCCTGAAAAAGATTTGAAAAACATTTAAAAATAGAAAACAAATTTATTAATTTTTTATTATTAAATAAAAATGTTTATTATTTTATAAGGTAATTTAATATGATTTTTAATTATTTTTATGAGGTATAAAAAATACAAGTTACCTTTTTAGGCTTGTATAGGTACATATATCTATATATTTTAATAATTTATTTTTATTTTGTATTTTTAATTTATTTATTTTTGTTTATTATTTTATAAATTTATAAAGTATTTTTATACCCCTAAATATATTTTTATTTTTTTGAAGTGTTTTGTACATTTAATAAAATAGAAGTATAAATTATACAGGTCTGTGTATAGGTATTATACCTAGGTATGCTATTTATTCAAGTATTTTATTTGGTGTTTTCTTTGTATTTCTATTCTGATTTTTAATGTACATATATATTATAATAATATTTACAAAATTATAAAAATAAGAAATAATGATAATAACGAATAATAAATAAAATGAATATTTTAAATCTGTACAAGTATACAATAGGGGTCCAAAACTCAACTTTCAAACCGTAGCTCCGCCAAATGCGAAACCACTGCCATTAAATAGCTTATTTTAATTTATATACAATTAAAGGTGAGTTTGATGCATTTCGAGCTTTTATTAGTGAGATACATGTCTGGGAAGTTGGGATTCTGGAATTTTATTCAGATCATAACTTTTTATCTGTGTATTATTTTTGAGTAAAATTAATTTTGTATTTTTCTATATTTAATTATCTACAATTTTCATGTACAATGTTTCTTTATTTGGAGCATAAAAAGTGGAACAAGAAATAGGTCCCAAAATGAATAAAGAATGGACAAAATGAAATGGATCTTTATTGTATTCTGGCCCTTGTCTCCCCCTACTTTATTCCTTGTCGACCTATTCATCGAGATGCCTAGGTCTCGGGGTTTTGGGTCATAAAATATTTACAATATTTTATTCTTTTTCTTTTCTTTTATTTATTCTATAATTTTGGCTTTAAAGACAGTATTTTATACACTATTTACATGCACATGCATGGATGCTAAAATGCACGAATTAAGGGTATTTACACGCATTTGCTAGGGTTTTTGAGGCCAAAATGATAGAATAAAGATGATGAAATGTGGATTCATCATCTCCCTACACTTACGCAATAAGTGTAGAAAGAAAAATAAAGAAAAGAAAAAGAAGAAAGTGGATTTAGTTTAATTATCAAACTTGTCTTCACAAAATCAAAGTTTGGAGCTTAAGTTAGACCTTTGAAATTTTAGTGCGGTCGGAACCTTAATGAGAACCGGATCTGAAATCCAACAGTCCTTGAGAATCCCAACACTCTGCTCAAGTCTCCTCAATAGCCATGTCAGAAATATCTCAACTCATACGCAAACCCTTACGACTATGAATCTGACTCGTACAGTGTAAGTGATGGTGGCTCTCCCCAACTAGAATGTCAAAGAGACTGACTTCTCCAGCATGACAACCCAATGATTTCCCAATCCAATAACTCCTTCCTCGAGGAGTGGAGTATTCCCTTCCAAGTTCAAGTGGCAACCAGCTCAAGAGGAGGGGGTGAAGAGAAGAATGGACGGTAGCCAGTGTAGCTACCTATCCTAGGATGCAAGACCAGTGCAATCAAGTCATCCAGCTGCAGGCTCACATGATATGACTTTGGAACTCAAGCTTGCTTATTGGCTATACAATAGATTCACATAGTTTGAAGGCATTTATTTTTATATAGGCATGCCCATTTTTTTTGAAATACTATTCACAACAGCATTTACATAGGGAGTTTTTCCTCTTGAGCTAGTAGACTGTCCCCTCTTTTGAAGCTTTATTGCAACCCACACCTCCTGTCTTTAGAATTCCTCATCACTGGATGGGTTGGGGTGCACTTCCCTCCCTAGAGAAGGACAAGTGTTTCCACTTGTGTGCGTCTCAGACCGACAAATCCAATCCCCTCACCACCCCAACTGAGTTGAGCCATGTGCAAGGTGCATGTGTCCAAGTTAGGTCATTATCAACAAGAGTCGTGCGTGTGCTCCGAAATACTCTACCTAGGCAATCAAGAATCCATTGAACCAAGTCTCATGATCCTCAAAGAATTAAGTCAACTAGACCTGAAGTACCTCAAACCCAGTTCCTACAAGGTTCATGTTATTTGGTAGATTTTAAGGTCCAACCAAGCTCCAATCTCTGGATTTTACTCAGACTCGTTCAACTATCAAACTCAATCCGAAAAATGCTAATGCTATGCGAATGCTATGCAGAATGCAGAAAATATTTTCGTGATGCAATTTTCAAGATTTTGAATATTTTATGGATTTTTGAAAGATGATGCATATGCATTTTTGTATTTTTCAAAAATATTTTTCAAATATTTTTGGATTTTAATTTTGCAAATGTTTTTGGGATTTTTGGAAAACAAAAAGATTTTGGATAAAAACGAGGTACAAATATTTACACGGGAGTGCTTCTTATCTTTACAAGAAGTGGATTTTAAGAATTTACAAGGGTAAGTAATCAATTTTATAGATATATACAATGGATTTTGGTATGATGTATATATTCCTCAAACTTATTTGAAAAAGGATTTTTCAACAATTTTGAAAACTATAGTCCAAAATAATTCTTTACAAATAATTTTTCAAACATGTACACAAATTTAAAGATCATTATGCAAAGGTTTTCAAACAGTATAGATAGATTTTTCAAAATATTTTTGCAAATCAGTTTTTCAACATTTTTATTTCACACAAAGAAAATAAACTTTACAAACCAAAATGTTTTTACAAAGGTTGAAAACATGTAACAAAACGTTTTCTAAATAGTTTTCAAAGGATTTTCACAAAGATTTTCAAACTATTTTTCAAACATTTTGCAAAAAATATTTTCACCTGATTTATTAATCAGTGCGTACAAAAAGAATTTGAGGAATAATAGCATCTTTTTATTAAGGTTTTTAATGAATTTTAAAGAATTATTAGCCATAATTATTAAGAAAATACGAAAGTATGAGTTATGACTAAAGTATATACGTAGTATATACGACCCCCCTATACTTAGCTTGAGCTATGTCCTCATAGATCAAAGAGAAAAGAGAAGACATAACTCGTACTGAGTACAGGAAAATCTAAAGAATAAATAAATAAATAAAGGAATGAATGAACGAATGAGAAGTTGACCGCCCCCCCTATACTTAGGATCAAATAATCCTAAGTATAGCAGACTGTGCACAAAGCAGGGAGGGTCAAGGGTGGGACTGAACAGATCGTACTCAGATTGTCTCCCCCTATACTTAGGGTAAGATATCCCTAAGTATAGACAAGAAGAGGAGACAATGGAGAGGATCGAAAAGAATGAACACCCGGGGTGCACACCCCCTATACTTAGGACAAAGTATGTCCTAAGTATAGAAAACTGTCTACAAGGACGGCACCTTTTTGATACAAAAAGAAGATAAAAAAGGAAAAGAAGAAAAGAATAGATCGCAGCTCAGTGTGTGTACCCCCATATACTTAGGACAAAGTGTGTCCTAAGTATAACAAAATCAAAAGATGAAGTAGGGGTAGCAGACATAACGGAAGAATGGAAGAATGATATAGACAGACGGATCTATACAGCGGAAGATGGAATTGATTACCATGTATGAGATGCAAATGATATGAGTCAAAGAGCGCATCTCATACCAGAAGAATGGGGGCAACGTCAACGGTCGGCAGATCATGATCTAGATATAGCTTCAGGCGTTGACTGTTAACACGAAGTGTAGAGGAAGACGACAGCTAGGATATATCAATACTATCATTGTCATGTACCTTCCTGACCACATACGGACCGTTCCACTTACTATGTAATTTTCCTGGAAATGATTTCAGCCTGGAATCAAACAACCATACGCGCTGATCGGGCTCAAACTGTTTATGACTGATATGAGAATCGTGCCATGTCTTCACTTTCTCCTTATATTGTAGGCTGCTAGAAAAGGTTGTATCTCTCAACTCCTCCAGGGCTGCCAACTCTGCTTTCCTCTGTTCTCCTATACTCTCGGGATCCAATAATAACTCAGTGACCATCCAAAGTGACTTATGCTTGATCTCCACTGGTAGATGGCGCAGCTTGCCATAGACGAGACGAAAGAGAGATGTCCCTAATGGAGTCTTGAAGGAAGTCCGATAGGCCCACAAGATCGAGTCCAAAAGCTGTGACCAATCCTTTCGGTCTGGACGGACAACCTTCTGTAAGATAGTCTTAATCTCCCTATTTGATACTTCCGCAAGACCATTAGTCTGAGGGTGATACGGCGTGGCAACACGATGGTCAATGCTGAACTCGTCTGCAAGGGCCCTAACCTTGTCATTGATAAAGTGAGACCCCCCGTCTGAAATCAGAGCTCTAGGTACCCCGAACTGTGAAATGTTATTTTTCCTCAAAAAGCGACATACGATCTTAGCATCTGCGGCTCAGTGCGAGGATGGCCTCAACCCATCGGCTTACATAATCTACAGCAAGCAAAATGTATTCAAATCCCTGACTCTTAGGAAATGGGCCCATGAAATCAATACCCCATGCGTCAAAAACCTCACAAAAGTGAATGGGCTGCATGGGCATCATGTCTCTCTGTCCGCAAGTACCCATTTTCTGACAATCAGTACATCTCTTCACGAACTCATCTGAATCCTTGAATAGAGTAGGCCACCAAAGGTTGGATTGGAGCACCTTCTATGTTGTCCGTCTCCCAGAATGATGTCCTCCTGCCTCAAACTTGTGGTAGTAGGTGAGGACGCTATGCTGCTCTTCTTGAGGAATGCACCTCCTCCAGATGCTATCCCCTCCTTCATGATAAAGGACGGGATCCTCCCAATGGTAAAACTTGGCCTTTGCTAGAAAGGTCTCAAGTTTCTGCCTCGACCAACCCTATGGAACCGTCTTGGCGACAAGATAGTTCACAATGTCGGCATACCATGGGAGCGATGTGATAGCCAAGATCGCCTCATCTGGAAAAGTCTCAGTAATAGGTGCGATGGGCACAGATTCCTTAAGGTTCTCTAAGCGGGAGAGGTGATCCGCCACCACATTCTTAACTCCAGGCTTATCCTTAATCTCAATGTCAAACTCCTGGAGCAGAAGGATCCATCTGGTAAGGCGAGCTTTGGCATCCTTCTTAACCATTAGGTACCAGATGGCGGTGTGATCTGTAAAAATAGTCACTCTAGATCCGAGAATATATGATCAATACTTATCCAAAGCAAAGACTACGACCAGCATCTCCTTCTCTGTCACAGTATAATTCCGCTGAGCGGCATCCGAAGTCTGACTGGCATAGTGAATGGCATACGACAATCCATCCCTCCTCTATCCCAGCACAGCCCCTACGACAAAATCAGAAGCATCCGTCATGATCTCGAATGGGAGAGACCAATCGGGTGGCTGAAGGACAGGAGCCATGACAACCATATTCTTGAGAGTCTCAAAGGACGCAAGGCATTTGTCATCTAGAATGAACTCGGAATCTTTCGTCAGCAAATCAGTGAGCGGTCGGGCAATATGACTGAAGTCCTGAATGAACTGTCGGTAGAAACCGACATACCCCAGAAAAGACTGCAATTGACGCAGGTTGGACGGTGGATTGAGTTTTCTAATGATATCCACCTTGGCCGGGTCGACCTCCATGCCCCTGTTGGAGATAATATGACCAAAGACCGTCCCTTGAGTCACCATGAAGTGAATCTTCTCCCAAGACAAGACAAGATTGACCTCTATACAGCGCTGAAGCACACGCTCTAGGCAGTCAAGACAAGCATCAAACCCATCGCCATAGACGAGAAGTCATCCATGAAGACCTCCAAACAGTCACCCACCATGTCCAAGAAAATGGACAACATGCACCTTTGGAATGTCGCCGGGGTGTTACACAAACCAAAAGGCATCCATCTGAAAGCATACGTCCCAAAAGGACAGGTGAATGTCGTTTTCTCCTTGTCTTCGGCGCAATGGCCATTTGATTGTAATCGGAGTACCTGTCAAGAAAACAATAGTGACTCTTCCAAGCTAGCCTCTGATAATCTGATCAATGAATGGAAGTGAGAAATGATCCTTCTTGGTGGCCTGATTCAATCGTCTGTAGCCCACACAGACCCTCCAAGAAGTGGGTATCTGGGTAGCTATCCCCTCTCCAGACTCACTCACAACTGTAGTGATACCCGTCTTCTTGGGTACCACATGTAATGGACTAACCCACATGGAGTCGGAGATGGGGTAGATAAAATCGACGCTCCACCACTTCGATATTTCCTTCATGACCACATCTCGAAGATTCGGGTTCAGCCGTCGCTGGAACTCACGCAAAGGCCTAGCGTCCTCCTCAAGATAGATGTGGTGGGAGCACAGAGCTGGACTAATCCCCTGGAGATCAGCTATACTCCATCCTATCGCCTTGCGGTTTCTTTCAAGAACCTCCATCAGACGAGATTCTTGCTCTCCAGACAAACCTGTTGAGATAATGACTGGGTGCATATCTGGCTCACCCGCAAGGAATCTATACTTCAGCGACTGCGGCAAGGGCTTCAATTCTGGAAAACTAGGAGGTGGCAGATCTGGCTTCTGATATGTCTGGGTGAAGGTGACGTGCGCTCCCGCACCCTTAGTTAATTCGGGCAAATTAATGGTCCAAATTAATTTTAAGTGTTCGTTGCAGTCGGATACGAGAGGTTGATCAAAAACCACTTAAGACAGATTTTGGTCAATTTTAAGCAGTGATATTTTTTTACTTGGTGGAGTCCAAGGTCGATCTCAGGGAGGCAACTGTCTCCTTAGGTGGATTACAGCAATTTTCAAGTGTTGATATTCGAGGGTCGAATCTTTTTGGTCTTTTTATTTCTTATGCAGACATATGCAGACAAATCTTAGCCAATTTAACTTTAAATTTAATTGATGTATCAAACGAAGTCCAAAAATAATGAAAATTGGCCAGATGGTTATTTATGATGAAAATGACCTACACTAATTTTTTTTGGAATTTTTCGACTCAAAATAAATTTTTTGTGAATTAAAGAAACAGACAGAGTGATTTTCAGTGTTTAATTTTTAATAAATATCAAATCACAATTTTTCCAAGAACTAAAATTATCCTAGGAAGGTCTAATGATCAGGGACCTAGGAAAATTGACAGATCTAAAATTCACTGTGAAATGAATTAATTAAAAATAATTTAAGAAAATCACTAAACTATTTATTTAGGCCTCGTTATGCGTGCAAATGCTATGAAATTTTTATGGAGTGTCGAAAATAATGTCCTTAAGCTACTGTGAATTTTTGGTGATTTTTGAAGGCACTGATATTTAATTAAAAATCAAAAGGCATAACTGGGCAAAATATGTCACAAATGAACCAATTAATTCATTGATAATTCAATTAAGCCAACAAAAATCAGACACGTGTACAGACAAATAGAGGACAAAATTCTCAACAACTTGCAATTTTTAGAATTTCAAAATGATGAAAAATGCATGCTATGGACACATGCAAACATAAGGGTGTAAATGCAATACTGGAAAATAAAAATTCAATAAGTAAATATGCTGACAGGGACTAAAATGCAATTACCGATACTATGCAGGACTTCTATGCAATTTCTCCACGAACCACGTGCTCCTCACGTGATGTCTGCTTCACAGGGGCCTTTTTGCAATTTCTGAAAGCTCCAAGGGCGTCTATGCAAATAACCCAGGCCGCACGTGCTCCTCACGTGGGGCGGCCTAGGTTCGGGGGGCGTCGGAGGCTCGGAGGGAGGCTCAGAGGGAGGCTCGGGCCTTCTGGAGGTTCGGCCCAGCCTCGGTGCAGCTTCGGGTTACCCGAGCCTAGGCTTGGAGGCCGAGGCTCGGATAGGGCGGCGTGGCGGCCTGAAGGCCCTTGGATCAAGATGGATCCAAGGGGTGTCGGTGAAGACGCGTGGCTCGATCAAGATACGTCAGATCTGGGATGATCTGACGGCTCCTGTCTTCTCCCAATGTTGATGACGCGGCGGGCTGATCACCGTTAGATCCTGGGCAATCCAACGGTCGCTGATGAGGGCGGCGAAGTGGACACGTGGAGAGGAGAGGGTCGTTCGATCAGAGGATCGAACGGTTGCTGCTCCTTCTTCTCTATCGATCCTCCGCCGCCTGCGGAGGAGAGGGCTGCGCTCCGGTGAAAGCAGCCGAGCTCCGCCTCGGTCGTCAAGCTCCGGTGGTGAGCTTCGTCAGCCCCCACCTTGCTCGGAAGAATCGTCAGTGCGCGGCGAAGGCTCCGGTGGTCTCTGGATCCCTGGAGGAGGGCTGGAGCTCTGAGTCGATGAAGCTCGAGGAGAGCTCCGGTGAGGCTCCGGCCAATGATCAAAGGAGTACCTGCAAGTGTTAGACGTATAGCCAAGGCTCGTGCGTGCGATTGTGGAGAAATGGTACTGGTTGGCGAGGCCTACGGAGAAGTGAGGTGGTCGGGGGACGTTGCTCCGGCCAAGTGGCGGAGCTAGTGATCGATGAACGGTGGAGTGAAGCGTCTGACGATGCGGAGGGGTCAGCGAGGATGAGAGCTTCGACGCGGAGCTCGGCGGAGTGAAGGCGAGGCGTGAAGATGATCGTGGACAGGGAATAAAATCGGAGAAGATGAAGGGAAAAGAAGAACGAGATCGGAGGAGTAATGGAGGTGATTACCTGGGGATTGGGGCTCAGATTTGAGCTCCAGGTCGTCGCTCAAGAGGTCGGTAAAGCCCCGAGCTCAAGCAGCTACGCGGAGGGCGGCTGCGACACGGCGGTGGCACCGTGGATCTCGCCGGAGAAGAAGGGCCGTCTTCGCTCAAGGATTCACTCAATTCCTGTCACAAATCGAAGGCTCCGAGCTCTAGGTTCCTCTCTGGAGTGGCGGATCGGGCTGAATGTGGCCGGAGGCTGGGTATTTATAGGATGAAGGTGACGGCTGGAGTGGGTGAGTGGCGAAGTTGGTGGCTGTCGTGGGGCGAGTGTGGCGGAGATGGTGGTGTTTGAGGGAGCTGGCGAGGGAGAGGGATGAGTGGGGTGTGTCGTGGGAAGGTCAGCGGCCGGCGAGGGTGGAGGGAGTGCTTCCGAGAATAGGAAGGGGGTGCCCCTCTCGCAAGGCAGAGATCGTGGGAGAGAGGGGGCACCCGAGGTAGGAGACGAAGTCTCCACCGTTGGATCTTGGGATCCAACGGTGGAGATCAACGCTTAGCGATCGGTTAGGATTAGATCTGGAATGCCCAGATGAGGGGTCATGAGAGCGCCACGTGGCGCGGTGTGGCGAGGCGCGGGCGGGCGGTCCTGATCAGTCCTTGGCGATCGATCGGTCGGCTGAGATTATTGGGGAGCTAACGGCTCAGATGAAAGGGCTGAGAATGCGATCGAAGGGCTCAAGATGTGACGCGTGGCGCACTGTGGGCGAGGCGCTAATGGATGGCCCAGATGAAAGGGTGGAGTCGATCTGAGGGTCGAGACTCGCTGGAAGATGGGCGGCTGTGATGAGAGGATCGGGGGCGCGGTCGAGCGGCGTAGATGACGCCACGTGGAAGGCTGAGAGCGCTGCGCTATCGGATGGTGGTGATGAGAAGTGGGAGATAATCGGACGGCTGAGGGAGTGAGCGCACGTGGTCACAGAGGGACCGTTGGATCTGAAGCGCGATCCAACGGTGGGGGGCGAAGGCGGATCAGACAAAGGGCAGCGGGCCGCGTGGCGCAATCAGAGGGCGCCACGTGGCCTGCTGTGAATGGTTGGAGGAAGAAATGCGTGTAGAGAGAAGAGGAAGCCGAATTTGGAAAAACTCAAAACATGAAAGTTGTAGATCTTGATGAGATCTACAAGTTTCATGTTGACCAAAGACGGAGGTGAGGTCAAATATGGTACATAAATACAAAGATACATAAATATACATATGTAGTATACAACATGACCCAAAAACCCAAGTTTCTCATACAAGCTCCAATTTCAATGAAATTAGTCTCATTTTGAAGGTCTTTTGATATGTAATATTCTAAGAGTGAGTAGACCTAAGTAGGGGTTTGTATGCGGGCTTTATGTGTGTTTTAATGTACAGGGGTTCTCAGGATACTTGGGCTATTTTACAAGGGTGATTCCTCCCTGTTTTATTAATGAATATATATATAGTATAGAGAAGAAGTTATTTTGATGAAGATGTCTTTTACAGGGGATTTTTGGCTTCTTATTTAAATGCAGATGAGCTGCTATAATGCATGAATTATGGATGCATGCATGAGTGTTATTTATGCAAGATAAAAGGAAATATGCCTCTATTTTCTCGGGAACAAGGCTCTATTTTTGACTTTTGATGTGATGAATCACAGATTCATCAACCCCCTATACTTAAACCTTGCTCGTCCCTGAGCAACTAAATGAAATGCAAGAGTGAAATGATTTTGGGTTCCATGCCAAGGTCATGAACAAAAGTTGAAAATGGAGCCTGACTCGACCTTTGGATTAATTGTGTGGCGGAACCTTATTGGGACCTGAACTTAAGACCTAACAGACTTCAAGTTCCACAAGTCTTCTATTCAAGACGCCTTAACAGTCAGGTCAGAATAATTCCTCAAACGCAAATTTCTGATGACTATGATTCTTACTTGTACTGTGTAAGTGAGATATAGCTCTCCATATCAGAAATGACTCGGAACCAGCCTCCTCTAACAAGGTAACTCAATAACCTGGTCCAGTAACTCTTTCCTCGAGGAGCGGGGTATTCCCTTCTAAGTTCAAGTGCGACCAACTCAAGAGGAGGGGGTTAGAGAAAAGAATGGACGGTGGCCAGTGTAGCCACCTATCCCGGGATGCCTGACCAGTGTAGCCAAGTCATCCAGCTGCATTTTCCTTGCTAATATACATACTCCGACAGGTATTATTCTTTTTCTTGGACCTGTCTGATTTTTTTTTTTTTTTGGAGTTCTTTCTTTGCATTTTTTTTTTTGGAACTATATTCAAGGTGCAGCATATACATCAGGAGTTTTTCCTCTTGAGCCAGTAGACTATCCCTCTTTTGAAGCATTATTGCAACCCACAGCATCCCGTCCTTAGCCTTCATCACCACTAGACCAAGTTGAGACGCACTTCCTTCACTAGAAGAAGAAGAGAGGTTCCGCCTAGAAGTACTACCCTCATATGCTACCCCAAGCCAAAGGAAACTACTTCCTCAACACCTCATCAATGAAGAGCTATGTGCATTGTGCTTGTCCAAGTTAGGTCATTATCTAAAAGAATCCTGCGTATGCACGAGATATTCTACTTAGACTAATTAAGATGACATGTGAACATAGATTTGTGGACTCCAAGAATTAAGTCACTTGACCTGAGAAATCTTAACTCCAGTCCCTATAAGGTTCCTCTGAAATTAGGTGGATTAAGGTCAAATCAAGTCCATCCTCAATATCTACTCATGACTTGGTTCAGAACCCACTAGCTTTTCATTTTGCATATGCAAAGATATGCAGATGAGATGAGATGTCATGCTATGAAGATGCAAGACTCTTTATGCAGAGATGATGTGCAAGAGTAAATAAGAAGCCTTTTTGTTTTATTTTTCTGGTATACAACAATTTTTTTACAACAAATTTTACAAAAGTATGTTTTACAAGAATTTTAAGTATTATACACATATTATACAAGTATACAAATTTTTTTTTTTTCGATTGTTACCCACCCACAATTATTGTAAAATATATACAAAAATGCGCGAAAATACGCGAAAGTACGAGCTATGGGTAAAGTATATATGTAATATATACACGCCCCCCTATACTTAGCGTGTGCTATGTCCTCAGAGCACGAAAGCGACTAAAAAGACATAGCTCGGGCTAAGCGTAGGAGAGCTAAAATAACAGAAGTATAGAAGTCGTCTCGCCCCCCTATACTTAGGCTCTGGCAGCCTAAGTGTAGAAGAAGATCAGAAATGGGGCGGACGAGGTTAAGAGGAGAAATGGAGGAGTATCAGTGCGGGCATCGGTCCCCCCTATACTTAGGCTTAGGTCAGCCTAAGTATCGGTAGGAAATGAGTATAAGGACCAATGTGATCTGGAGAATGTACAGTGAATCGACTCGGGTGACCCCTTCCCCCTATACTTAGGATCTGGTCATCCTAAGTACAGTCCGAGATAATGATTCGATGATGTGGGGACGGGTTACTAGAATCGTGAAGGTAAGGATAGGATATACAGGAAGAATGATATATATACAGCTGAGTCGGTCTGAATCTTTTGAAGATGCTGCTGATGGCTGGAGTTCATTGCTGCAAGGTCTCATACGCGGCTTGAGATGTATCTGCTGTATCTGTCTCGCATATGAATACAATCTCCTCCACATGGACTAACTGTTCATTGGATTCGACGAAGTGCTTCAACAGCTGCCCATTTACTAGGAATGTTGGTGCGTCATCTGCGAGATCTGAGATCTCGACACATCCACTATCATGCACCGTTCGGACAACGAATGGTCCCGTCCACTTAGACTTTAGTTTGCCTTGGAAAGTCTTCAGCCTGGCATTGAACAACCATACCTTCTGTCCAGGAACAAAGGTCTTTCGTCTGATATATCTATCGTGCCAACGCTTTACCTTGTCCTTGTACACCACACTGTTGTCGTATGCTCGGTTTCTGACTTCCACAAGCTCATTCAGATCCATGTCTCTTTGTTTCTGGCCTAGGTGTGTGTTCCAGTTGACTTTCTTTATTGCCCATTCTGATTTGTGCACTAACTCTGCGGGCAAATGGCACGGCTTTCCGAATACCATTCGGAATGGGGAGGTGCCTAACGGAGTCTTGTAAGCCGTCCTATACGCCCAGAGGACTTGATCCAAGATCTGAGACCAGTCCTTCCTGTCTGGGCGGACGAGCTTTTGCAATATGGTTTTCACCTCCCTATTCGACACCTCAGCCATACCATTGGTTTGTGGGTGGTAAGGACTAGCGACACGGTGTTCGATGCCGTAGTCCTTCAGGAGTTTCTTCACCTCCCGATTCACAAAGTGGCTACCCCCATCTGATATCATCATTTTGGGGATCCCGAACCTAGAGATTATGTGCTCTCTGATAAATTTACAGATAGTCTTGCTGTCTGCGGCTCGGGTCGGGATAGCCTCCACCCATCTGGACAGATAGTCAACCGCAAGAAGGATGTATTCAAACCCGTGGCTGACAGGGAATGGGCCCATGAAATCGATGCCCCAGGCGTCAAAGACATCACAAATGATGACTGGCTGCATTGGCATCTCATCCTTGGAACCAACGGTTCCTCCCATCCTCTGGCAAACTGGGCACGACTTCGCGAAGGCGGTGGCATCGCGAAACAGAGTCGGCCAGTAAAAGCCACATTGAAGTACCTTCCATGCGGTCCTTTTCCCGGAGTGGTGTCCTCCTGCCTCTAAGCTATGGCATAAAGAAAGGACACTCTGGTATTCCTCCTGAGGAATACACCGTCTCCAGACACAATCCGGTCCTTCAAAGAAAAGGATCGGATCCTCCCAATGGTAGTGTCTAGCGTCCGACCTTAGTCGGTCAATTTGGCTCTTGGGCCAATCCTCGGGAACTTTCTTGGAGACAAGATAGTTCACGATATTGGCATACCATGGGAATGAGTCGATAACAAAAATCGACTCGTCAGGGAAGGAGTCTCGAATCGGGGAAATCTCGGAAGTATTAAGATCTTCGAGACGAGAGAGATGATCGGCTACTACGTTCTTCTTTCCAGGTTTATCACGGATGTCCAAATCAAACTCCTGGAGAAGTAAAATCCAACGAAGAAGACGCGCCTTCGCGTCCTTCTTCTCCATCAAATATCGTAGTGCCGTGTGGTCTGTGAACACAGTTACCTTGGATCCGATTAAATGAGATCTGAATTTGTCCAAGGCAAACACTACCGCAAGCATTTCCTTTTCGGTAACTGTATAGTTACGCTGAGCAGAATCAAGCACTTTGCTTGCGTAGTGAATTGCAAACGGGACGCCATCTCTTCTTTGTCCCAATACAGCCCCAACAGCATAATCTGAGGCGTCCGTCATGATCTCGAAAGGAAGAGACCAATCTGGGGCTTGTAAGATGGGTGCGTCCATGATCATTCCTTGTAACCGCTTAAAGGCCTCAAGACACTTGTGATCGACAATAAACTCCGCGTCTTTGCCTAAAAGCTCAGTTAGCGGTCGGGCAATCTTAGAAAAATCCTTTATAAATCTCCGATAAAATCCGACATGCCCGAGGAACGACCGCAACTGCCGTACGTTGGCTGGTGGCTGGAGTCGTCTGATCACGTCCACCTTGGCAGGGTCAACCTCCATTCCTCTCTTGGAGATGACATGCCCCAACACTATGCCCTCCGTCACCATAAAGTGACTTTTCTCCCAGGAGAGCACCAGATTGACCTCACAACATCTTTTGAGGACTCGGTCCAGATTCCTAAGGCATGAATCAAAAGAGTCGCCGTGGACCGAGAAGTCATCCATGAAGACTTCCAGGAATTCGCCGACCATTTCGGCGAATACAGCAATCATGCACCTTTGAAAAGTACCTGGAGCATTGCATAGCCCAAAAGGCATGCGCCTGAAAGCATAGGTACCAAAGGGGCATGTGAACGTGGTCTTTTCCTGGTCCTCTGGAGCTATGGCTACTTGATTGTAGCCCGAGAACCCATCAAGAAAACAAAAGAATTCTTTCCCCGCTAGTCTTTCTAAAATCTGATCAATAAATGGTAGGGGGAAATGATCCTTTTTCGTCGCGGCATTCAGGCATCTGTAATCCACACAGACGCACCACGACGTGGGTACTCTTGTCACGATCTCCTCTCCGTCCTCATTGGTGGTCGTCTGAATTCCCGACTTTTTCGGGACAACATGGATTGGGGCCACCCACTTAGAATCGGAGATTGGGTAAATAAAACCCGCGTCGCACCATTTTTCTATCTCTTTCTTCACAACCTCTCGTAGATTTGGATTCAATCGACGTTGGAATTCACGAGAGGGTTTGGCTTCGTTCTCCAAATATATATGGTGCGAACACAGAGCGGGATTTATCCCGTGGAGATCGGAAATGCTCCAGCCTATTGCCTTGCGGTTCTTCTCCAGGATCTCTAGCAAGCGAGATTCCTGCTCCTCGGTCAATTGCGAACTGATAATGACCGGAAATTTCTTGTCTTGGCCCGCAAGGAAGGCATATTTCAGGGTTGTGGGTAAGGGCTTGAGCTCAGGGACGGTATGATCGTCTAAGAAGTCTGGCTCAATCCGATCTGGTTCGGTGTTGGAAGTGGCTGGATCCTGTTCTGCAGTGGCTGCCACCAAGCTCGGCTCTGGAGTCGGATCGTCAAAGGTCTCCATGCAATCGGCAAACGCCTCGTCCGACTCGTCATCCTCATCTTCCGATTGTCCTAAGGATGTAAGGACTGACAGGCCCACTTGGGCCTCTGTGTCATCGAAGATGTAGGGCGATGCAAGCTCTGAGCTGTACTCGTTCCTGAGGATCTCGCAGACTGACTCATGCACTGGATCATCTTCAAAGGAGATGGACACATCGGTGCTGGCTGGGTTCTGTCTCCATGGCCCAACTAAGTCTACATGTTCACGGTCTGTTTCGAGAGAAGAGTACTCGGTGCTGGATTCGGAGTCTGGTCTCTGCCATCTCGTCTGCTTCATCTCTAATTCCTCATCTCCGCCTGGAGTTTGGAACTGAATTTTCCCATTCTTATAATCGAATAAGGCCCCTGCTGTTCTGAGGAAGGGCCTACCCAAAATGATCTGGGAATCTCTCCAATTACGAGGGGTTTCCATATCGAGGACAGTAAAGTCCACCATGTATTCTTGCCCCTCGACTTTGATCACAATGTTCCTTAACTCTCCTTGGGACCTCTTAGTGGATTTGTCCGCGAACTGAAGAATAGCTCTAGATTTCCTAAGAGGTCCGAGATTAAGCCGCTCATAGAGGGCTGTGGGCATCAAATTGATCGAGGAACCATTGTCCAGGAGAGTGCGTGCAAACGCGATGTCATCAACATGACTCACTACATAGTGTGCACCCATGTCTCTTCGTTTCCGAGGAAACGAGTTCTTTATTGCACAAGTCGTGGCTACTGATAGGACGTGTTTCTCAACACGGCTTTTGGTTTTCCTGCTAACCCTAGTAGGTGTGCATCTCACCTTAAGATATTTTTGGAATGCAGGGGTCATTTCCACGAACTTGTCAAAGGGGATTGTGACCTTGATGTGTTTATTACAAAACTCAGCCATCTCAGGGTCATCTTTTTGGATTTTTTTGTTTTTCTTCTTCCCACCCTTGAGAGCTTGGGGGAAAGGGATTATTAACTCAGGTTCTGGAACTGAAATATCTTCATTAGCTGCTGAAACTGAGTTCTGAACAAGACTCTGACTCGGACTTTTATACAGACTCTGACTCTGACTCTGACGAAAGGGAAAATGCTTGGGCGAAACCGGTGATGCTTCTTCCGCTTCTTCTGGCTGGTCCTCCTCAGATGGAGGTGCGGGCTCATCGGTGTCGTCGGACTCGGGATGACTGCGGGGCTGGTGCTTCGAGGACTCAGATGTCCTCTTCTTCCGCTAGCGGTGACGGTGGTGCTCCTCCTCTTCCTCCTCCGAATTCTCCTCAGGTCGAATTTCGGAGGTTCCTTCCTGTTGTGCCCGTGCCCGATCAGGTATGGTCACGGTCCTTCCGCTCCTGAGGGACATATGATTAACATTATCGTACGAAAGGTTCTCATGTTCAGATAAATAGTTATCTGAATAGTATACCTGATCTCGGGGTCGGTTCTGGCCCTGTTGTATGCTATTTGGGTTGGCCTGTACCTGTGCGGGAATTGGAGTCCTTGGCGCCATTTGTTGGTCCTGAGCACGAGAGACCCGATTGATGTCGGTTCTCATGTCCAGGTAGTCGTTTTGCATCTGCTGGACCCTATCAGACAGGGTCTGGATCGCCAAGGTGAGGGACTCCAACTCGGTGGGCTGGGCTGGCTGCTGAGTGGATGCGGTCCTGAACTGGCCCTGCTGGCCGTACCGATACTGCTGCTGGGGCGGTGCTGGCCCCTGCTGGTAGGTGCGCTGCTGCGGCTGGTACCCCTGTTCTGGCCTGGACTGATATCGCGGGATTGTGACGGGCCTGGTTTCCTGGTAGACTGGGGTTGGGCGGTGAGCCTGGTCCTTCCCCATCTCGATTTGCCGGACTAGTGGGTCACGGCTATACCAGAGCCCGTTGATCTCGTAAACGGGCGGAGGCTCCTTGTACTCTGTCTCCACTGGTGGGGGTGCATGATGGTTCTGCTGGGTGTAAGTCTGATCCCAGCCGCTCTGAGACCCCGGTGCATGTTCCTGTACAAGATGGACTCGATGTACAGGTACAGGTGGTGCAGAAGGGGTGGGTAGCTTGATCTTGGCTACCTTTTCAGAGAGTTCCTCCACCTTCTTGGGAAGGCTCGAAAGAGACTCCATCTCCGCGACTCTCTTGTGGATCTGTTCGACCATGGTAAGCTTGTCTGCAATCATCCCCATGCTGGGGATGAGGTCCTCTGTCAGATCTGCAACAGTCCTTCTAGTTGTCTCATTGGATAGAATCGAGGGAGACAACTGATAGGCCCTTGTGGCCTGTGACCTGCCGGTTTCTGCCATCTGTTCTAGGATTTTCCACACGGCGTGCTCGTTCTTGTTCAGATAGCTTCCTCCGCAGGCGGCGCTGACTAACCCCTGCATCTCTGGGGTTAGGCCGCAGAACAAGGTCTGGACTAAGATCGCCTTAGAAATGCCGTGGCATGGGCATTTCTGTACTAAGTCATTGAACCTGTCCCACGCCTCGTGGAACGGTTCGCAGGGTCCTTGGGCGAAGCTGGCAATCTTCGTCCGCATCTGATTGGTTCTACTGAGTGGGTAGAACTTCTTCAAGAATAGGTCCTTGAACTGCATCCAGGTAGTACATACCACCCCTAGGTTTTTCAGCCAATGTGCAGCCTTATCTCCTAAGGCAAACGGGGTGGCTTTCAGCCGGATATAATCTTGGCCAACATTTGGATGGCTCAGATTATTGCAGACTTGTTCGAAGTCACGGAGGAAAGTGTACGGCTCTTCACTGAGGTTTCCGTTGAACTTCGGCAGCAGGCTAAGGAAGTGGGGCTTCAGCTCGAATGCCTGGTCGGGAACTGCAGGTGCTAGCCAATTCTGGATTTCATTCTCCGCCGGGTTATAGGTATCGACCATTGGTCGGTCGATCCCTTCAGCTACTATTATCCGCCCCATTCGTGCAGTGAGATCCGCATTTTTCTGTTCAGCTTCAGCAAGGCGTCTAAGGATTTGTCTCATCTGGTCCTCATCGGGCGGCATCTTTGGCGGCATTTCTCCCTCTAGTTCTGGGGATTGGAAAATAAGGTCGGTGTTAGAGGTTGAATCAAGGAAGGGATTACCGAGGCAATGATCTTCCTCGGTAATCTCAGAGGAGATAAAAGGGTTGGTTTGAGAGTAACCACCCTGAGCAGGAGGGAACCAGGACTCAAGAGGGTCATGAGTCCTGGGTGGTCCAAGGTGTGCTCGGACCGGAAAAGACGAGTTACTTGGGGGACTCATAGAGAGATCAGTGAACGGTGCGTCGAGATCTCCCCAGTTACTCATCTTGGTTAAGCAAGAAGAAGATAGGATTTTACTCCTACCTGAAGCAAGCACAAGATCAATCCAAGACCCTGGATTCACACTCAACACAGTGAAGGACTCAAAGTTGAGTCCAATTTATCTTGTAGTTTTTAAGTGTGATTTTCAAGCAAATCTAGCAAGGATTACGCGGCTTAAAGGGAAGTCGGCTTAGAGCCGGATGCGTCTTCCCTGTTTATCCTGTCGCCTAAGATACCGCCGCTCCTTCCTTTCTTCGCTCCTATCCCAAGCCGATGGACTCAGTGACCACGCCCCTATCTACCTGCAAGCAGGCGGAGGCTGACAAGGCCGGAACTTCGCCCCGGGGGGTTACTGGCAGCTTGTCGCGAAGTACCGCAATTTCGCCCCTATCTACCTGAGACAGGCGGAGGCTACTTGGTACTAGTCAAAGAATCTGAAAATATTCGGCTCGTGATATTTGCTAGGATCAGTTAGAACGTGATATGGAAGACGGGGATTTGGGCTCTACCTTAGGGTGTTCACACACACTCAGGTACCCTCACTCAGCCTGAAAACAAGGTCGGGGATTAGTCTCCCGCAAACAATTTTTCAGCTTTTATTCCCTTTTTATGGTCAATACTGTTAGCAGTCCTGGTTTTAAAGTTAGGTTATCACTGTAATTAATCACCACAAAGCACGCCTATCGTACAGTCCCAATTTCCTTTTTAAATTAAGTGAGAAAATCAGAGAGGGAAATCGAGAAAAGCCGATGCAAGTTGAAATCGATGATGCGTATGCTGAGTACAGAATACTTACAGTGATCCTTCGCTTTTTGATGCAGGATGCAATACAGAATTGAAAACTTTATTCTACATGCGAATGCAGGCGATGAAAGCCGCTCCTAGACAGGCAGTTCTATTAGCGTGAAGAACAGTTTAATTTGAACTAAGTCCTGCGGTCTAGGTGCGTCTATTAAGTGTAATGTGTGGTCCTATTGATTACGAGCACAAACAAGTCCTAGAGTGGCTCGAGGAGCCGCTAGTGCAAGCTAAATTACCAATCACCCACACAGCACACGGGACACAGTTTCCACTATATTTACACGCGCGAGCTCCCAAACGGGAACCGCTGGAAATAATGCAAAAGAAAAATAAAATAAAAAGTACAATGCCTCTCTTTCTCTCAACACACTTTAAATGCTAAGTCCTTGAAGCGTCGCCGACTCCTCGCGGTCCTCGCACAAAAATGAAATAGAGGTCAGAGAGTGACACAAAAATAAAGCAAAAAGAAAACAAATAAGAGAAATAATTACAAGAAAAACCGGGGGTCAGACTACCCGGGGATTAGAAATCAAACACTGCAAAAATATGCTACAATTAACCTAAGCCGTGCCTCCCCGGCAACGACGCCATTTGACGTGCGCTCCCGCACCCTTAGTTAATTCAGGCAAATTAATGGTCCAAATTAATTTTAAGTGTTCGTTGCAGTCGGATACGAGAGGTTGATCAAAAACCACTTAAGACAGATTTTGGTCAATTTTAAGCAGTGATATTTTTTTACTTGGTGGAGTCCAAGGTCGATCTCAGGGAGGCAACTGTCTCCTTAGGTGGATTACAGCAATTTTCAAGTGTTGATATTCGAGGGTCGAATCTTTTTGGTCTTTTTATTTCTTATGCAGACATATGCAGACAAATCTTAGCCAATTTAACTTTAAATTTAATTGATGTATCAAACGAAGTCCAAAAATAATGAAAATTGGCCAGATGGTTATTTATGATGAAAATGACCTACACTAATTTTTTTGGAATTTTTCGACTCAAAATAAATTTTCTGTGAATTAAAGAAACAGACAGAGTGATTTTCAGTGTTTAATTTTTAATAAATATCAAATCACAATTTTTCCAAGAACTAAAATTATCCTAGGAAGGTCTAATGATCAGGGACCTAGGAAAATTGACAGATCTAAAATTCACTGTGAAATGAATTAATTAAAATTAATTTAAGAAAATCACTAAACTATTTATTTAGGCCTCGTTATGCGTGCAAATGCTATGAAATTTTTATGGAGTGTCGAAAATAATGTCCTTAAGCTACTGTGAATGTTTGGTGATTTTTGAAGGCACTGATATTTAATTAAAAATCAAAAGGCATAACTGGGCAAAATATGTCACAAATGAACCAATTAATTCATTGATAATTCAATTAAGCCAACAAAAATCAGACACGTGTACAGACAAATAGAGGACAAAATTCTCAACAACTTGCAATTTTTAGAATTTCAAAATGATGAAAAATGCATGCTATGGACACATGCAAACATAAGGGTGTAAATGCAATACTGGAAAATAAAAATTCAATAAGTAAATATGCTGACAGGGACTAAAATGCAATTACCGATACTATGCAGGACTTCTATGCAATTTCTCCACGAACCACGTGCTCCTCACGTGATGTCTGCTTCACAGGGGCCTTTTTGCAATTTCTGAAAGCTCCAAGGGCGTCTATGCAAATAACCCAGGCCGCACGTGCTCCTCACGTGGGGCGGCCTAGGTTCGGGGGGCGTCGGAGGCTCGGAGGGAGGCTCAGAGGGAGGCTCGGGCCTTCTGGAGGTTCGGCCCAGCCTCGGTGCAGCTTCGGGTTACCCGAGCCTAGGCTTGGAGGCCGAGGCTCGGATAGGGCGGCGTGGCGGCCTGAAGGCCCTTGGATCAAGATGGATCCAAGGGGTGTCGGTGAAGACGCGTGGCTCGATCAAGATACGTCAGATCTGGGATGATCTGACGGCTCCTGTCTTCTCCCAATGTTGATGACGCGGCGGGCTGATCACCGTTAGATCCTGGGCAATCCAACGGTCGCTGATGAGGGCGGCGAAGTGGACACGTGGAGAGGAGAGGGTCGTTCGATCAGAGGATCGAACGGTTGCTGCTCCTTCTTCTCTATCGATCCTCCGCCGCCTGCGGAGGAGAGGGCTGCGCTCCGGTGAAAGCAGCCGAGCTCCGCCTCGGTCGTCAAGCTCCGGTGGTGAGCTTCGTCAGCCCCCACCTTGCTCGGAAGAATCGTCAGTGCGCGGCGAAGGCTCCGGTGGTCTCTGGATCCCTGGAGGAGGGCTGGAGCTCTGAGTCGATGAAGCTCGAGGAGAGCTCCGGTGAGGCTCCGGCCAATGATCAAAGGAGTACCTGCAAGTGTTAGACGTATAGCCGAGGCTCGTGCGTGCGATTGTGGAGAAATGGTACTGGTTGGCGAGGCCTACGGAGAAGTGAGGTGGTCGGGGGACGTTGCTCCGGCCAAGTGGCGGAGCTAGTGATCGATGAACGGTGGAGTGAAGCGTCTGACGATGCGGAGGGGTCAGCGAGGATGAGAGCTTCGACGCGGAGCTCGGCGGAGTGAAGGCGAGGCGTGAAGATGATCGTGGACAGGGAATAAAATCGGAGAAGATGAAGGGAAAAGAAGAACGAGATCGGAGGAGTAATGGAGGTGATTACCTGGGGATTGGGGCTCAGATTTGAGCTCCAGGTCGTCGCTCAAGAGGTCGGTAAAGCCCCGAGCTCAAGCAGCTACGCGGAGGGCGGCTGCGACACGGCGGTGGCACCGTGGATCTCGCCGGAGAAGAAGGGCCGTCTTCGCTCAAGGATTCACTCAATTCCTGTCACAAATCGAAGGCTCCGAGCTCTAGGTTCCTCTCTGGAGTGGCGGATCAGGCTGAATGTGGCCGGAGGCTGGGTATTTATAGGATGAAGGTGACGGCTGGAGTGGGTGAGTGGCGAAGTTGGTGGCTGTCGTGGGGCGAGTGTGGCGGAGATGGTGGTGTTTGAGGGAGCTGGCGAGGGAGAGGGATGAGTGGGGTGTGTCGTGGGAAGGTCAGCGGCCGGCGAGGGTGGAGGGAGTGCTTCCGAGAATAGGAAGGGGGTGCCCCTCTCGCAAGGCAGAGATCGTGGGAGAGAGGGGGCACCCGAGGTAGGAGACGAAGTCTCCACCGTTGGATCTTGGGATCCAACGGTGGAGATCAACGCTTAGCGATCGGTTAGGATTAGATCTGGAATGCCCAGATGAGGGGTCATGAGAGCGCCACGTGGCGCGGTGTGGCGAGGCGCGGGTGGGCGGTCCTGATCAGTCCTTGGCGATCGATCGGTCGGCTGAGATTATTGGGGAGCTAACGGCTCAGATGAAAGGGCTGAGAATGCGATCGAAGGGCTCAAGATGTGACGCGTGGCGCACTGTGGGCGAGGCGCTAATGGATGGCCCAGATGAAAGGGTGGAGTCGATCTGAGGGTCGAGACTCGCTGGAAGATGGGCGGCTGTGATGAGAGGATCGGGGGCGCGGTCGAGCGGCGTAGATGACGCCACGTGGAAGGCTGAGAGCGCTGCGCTATCGGATGGTGGTGATGAGAAGTGGGAGATAATCGGACGGCTGAGGGAGTGAGCGCACGTGGTCACAGAGGGACCGTTGGATCTGAAGCGCGATCCAACGGTGGGGGGCGAAGGCGGATCAGACAAAGGGCAGCGGGCCGCGTGGCGCAATCAGAGGGCGCCACGTGGCCTGCTGTGAATGGTTGGAGGAAGAAATGCGTGTAGAGAGAAGAGGAAGCCGAATTTGGAAAAACTCAAAACATGAAAGTTGTAGATCTTGATGAGATCTACAAGTTTCATGTTGACCAAAGACGGAGGTGAGGTCAAATATGGTACATAAATACAAAGATACATAAATATACATATGTAGTATACAACATGACCCAAAAACCCAAGTTTCTCATACAAGCTCCAATTTCAATGAAATTAGTCTCATTTTGAAGGTCTTTTGATATGTAATATTCTAAGAGTGAGTAGACCTAAGTAGGGGTTTGTATGCGGGCTTTATGTGTGTTTTAATGTACAGGGGTTCTCAGGATACTTGGGCTATTTTACAAGGGTGATTCCTCCCTGTTTTATTAATGAATATATATATAGTATAGAGAAGAAGTTATTTTGATGAAGATGTCTTTTACAGGGGATTTTTGGCTTCTTATTTAAATGCAGATGAGCTGCTATAATGCATGAATTATGGATGCATGCATGAGTGTTATTTATGCAAGATAAAAGGAAATATGCCTCTATTTTCTCGGGAACAAGGCTCTATTTTTGACTTTTGATGTGATGAATCACAGATTCATCAACCCCCTATACTTAAACCTTGCTCGTCCCCGAGCAACTAAATGAAATGCAAGAGTGAAATGATTTTGGGTTCCATGCCAAGGTCATGAACAAAAGTTGAAAATGGAGCCTGACTCGACCTTTGGATTAATTGTGTGGCGGAACCTTATTGGGACCTGAACTTAAGACCTAACAGACTTCAAGTTCCACAAGTCTTCTATTCAAGACGCCTTAACAGTCAGGTCAGAATAATTCCTCAAACGCAAATTTCTGATGACTATGATTCTTACTTGTACTGTGTAAGTGAGATATAGCTCTCCATATCAGAAATGACTCGGAACCAGCCTCCTCTAACAAGGTAACTCAATAACCTGGTCCAGTAACTCTTTCCTCGAGGAGCGGGGTATTCCCTTCTAAGTTCAAGTGCGACCAACTCAAGAGGAGGGGGTTAGAGAAAAGAATGGACGGTGGCCAGTGTAGCCACCTATCCCGGGATGCCTGACCAGTGTAGCCAAGTCATCCAGCTGCATTTTCCTTGCTAATATACATACTCCGACAGGTATTATTCTTTTTCTTGGACCTGTCTGATTTTTTTTTTTTTGGAGTTCTTTCTTTGCATTTTTTTTTTGGAACTATATTCAAGGTGCAGCATATACATCAGGAGTTTTTCCTCTTGAGCCAGTAGACTATCCCTCTTTTGAAGCATTATTGCAACCCACAGCATCCCGTCCTTAGCCTTCATCACCACTAGACCAAGTTGAGACGCACTTCCTTCACTAGAAGAAGAAGAGAGGTTCCGCCTAGAAGTACTACCCTCATATGCTACCCCAAGCCAAAGGAAACTACTTCCTCAACACCTCATCAATGAAGAGCTATGTGCATTGTGCTTGTCCAAGTTAGGTCATTATCTAAAAGAATCCTGCGTATGCACGAGATATTCTACTTAGACTAATTAAGATGACATGTGAACATAGATTTGTGGACTCCAAGAATTAAGTCACTTGACCTGAGAAATCTTAACTCCAGTCCCTATAAGGTTCCTCTGAAATTAGGTGGATTAAGGTCAAATCAAGTCCATCCTCAATATCTACTCATGACTTGGTTCAGAACCCACTAGCTTTTCATTTTGCATATGCAAAGATATGCAGATGAGATGAGATGTCATGCTATGAAGATGCAAGACTCTTTATGCAGAGATGATGTGCAAGAGTAAATAAGAAGCCTTTTTGTTTTATTTTTCTGGTATACAACAATTTTTTTACAACAAATTTTACAAAAGTATGTTTTACAAGAATTTTAAGTATTATACACATATTATACAAGTATACAAAATTTTTTTTTTTCGATTGTTACCCACCCACAATTATTGTAAAATATATACAAAAATGCACGAAAATACGCGAAAGTACGAGCTATGGGTAAAGTATATATGTAATATATACACGCCCCCCTATACTTAGCGTGTGCTATGTCCTCAGAGCACGAAAGCGACTAAAAAGACATAGCTCGGGCTAAGCGTAGGAGAGCTAAAATAACAGAAGTATAGAAGTCGTCTCGCCCCCCTATACTTAGGCTCTGGCAGCCTAAGTGTAGAAGAAGATCAGAAATGGGGCGGACGAGGTTAAGAGGAGAAATGGAGGAGTATCAGTGCGGGCATCGGTCCCCCCTATACTTAGGCTTAGGTCAGCCTAAGTATCGGTAGGAAATGAGTATAAGGACCAATGTGATCTGGAGAATGTACAGTGAATCGACTCGGGTGACCCCTTCCCCCTATACTTAGGATCTGGTCATCCTAAGTACAGTCCGAGATAATGATTCGATGATGTGGGGACGGGTTACTAGAATCGTGAAGGTAAGGATAGGATATACAGGAAGAATGATATATATACAGCTGAGTCGGTCTGAATCTTTTGAAGATGCTGCTGATGGCTGGAGTTCATTGCTGCAAGGTCTCATACGCGGCTTGAGATGTATCTGCTGTATCTGTCTCGCATATGAATACAATCTCCTCCACATGGACTAACTGTTCATTGGATTCGACGAAGTGCTTCAACAGCTGCCCATTTACTAGGAATGTTGGTGCGTCATCTGCGAGATCTGAGATCTCGACACATCCACTATCATGCACCGTTCGGACAACGAATGGTCCCGTCCACTTAGACTTTAGTTTGCCTTGGAAAGTCTTCAGCCTGGCATTGAACAACCATACCTTCTGTCCAGGAACAAAGGTTTTTCGTCTGATATATCTATCGTGCCAACGCTTTACCTTGTCCTTGTACACCACACTGTTGTCGTATGCTCGGTTTCTGACTTCCACAAGCTCATTCAGATCCATGTCTCTTTGTTTCTGGCCTAGGTGTGTGTTCCAGTTGACTTTCTTTATTGCCCATTCTGATTTGTGCACTAACTCTGCGGGCAAATGGCACGGCTTTCCGAATACCATTCGGAATGGGGAGGTGCCTAACGGAGTCTTGTAAGCCGTCCTATACGCCCAGAGGACTTGATCCAAGATCTGAGACCAGTCCTTCCTGTCTGGGCGGACGAGCTTTTGCAATATGGTTTTCACCTCCCTATTCGACACCTCAGCCATACCATTGGTTTGTGGGTGGTAAGGACTAGCGACACGGTGTTCGATGCCGTAGTCCTTCAGGAGTTTCTTCACCTCCCGATTCACAAAGTGGCTACCCCCATCTGATATCATCATTTTGGGGATCCCGAACCTAGAGATTATGTGCTCTCTGATAAATTTACAGATAGTCTTGCTGTCTGCGGCTCGGGTCGGGATAGCCTCCACCCATCTGGACAGATAGTCAACCGCAAGAAGGATGTATTCAAACCTGTGGCTGACAGGGAATGGGCCCATGAAATCGATGCCCCAGGCGTCAAAGACATCACAAATGATGACTGGCTGCATTGGCATCTCATCCTTGGAACCAACGGTTCCTCCCATCCTCTGGCAAACTGGGCACGACTTCGCGAAGGCGGTGGCATCGCGAAACAGAGTCGGCCAGTAAAAGCCACATTGAAGTACCTTCCATGCGGTCCTCTTCCCGGAGTGGTGTCCTCCTGCCTCTAAGCTATGGCATAAAGAAAGGACACTCTGGTATTCCTCCTGAGGAATACACCGTCTCCAGACACAATCCGGTCCTTCAAAGAAAAGGATCGGATCCTCCCAATGGTAGTGTCTAGCGTCCGACCTTAGTCGGTCAATTTGGCTCTTGGGCCAATCCTCGGGAACTTTCTTGGAGACAAGATAGTTCACGATATTGGCATACCATGGGAATGAGACGATAACAAAAATCGACTCGTCAGGGAAGGAGTCTCGAATCGGGGAAATCTCGGAAGTATTAAGATCTTCGAGACGAGAGAGATGATCGGCTACTACGTTCTTCTTTCCAGGTTTATCACGGATGTCCAAATCAAACTCCTGGAGAAGTAAAATCCAACGAAGAAGACGCGCCTTCGCGTCCTTCTTCTCCATCAAATATCGTAGTGCCGTGTGGTCTGTGAACACAGTTACCTTGGATCCGATTAAATGAGATCTGAATTTGTCCAAGGCAAACACTACCGCAAGCATTTCCTTTTCGGTAACTGTATAGTTACGCTGAGCAGAATCAAGCACTTTGCTTGCGTAGTGAATTGCAAACGGGACGCCATCTCTTCTTTGTCCCAATACAGCCCCAACAGCATAATCTGAGGCGTCTGTCATGATCTCGAAAGGAAGAGACCAATCTGGGGCTTGTAAGATGGGTGCGTCCATGATCATTCCTTGTAACCGCTTAAAGGCCTCAAGACACTTGTGATCGACAATAAACTCCGCGTCTTTGCCTAAAAGCTCAGTTAGCGGTCGGGCAATCTTAGAAAAATCCTTTATAAATCTCCGATAAAATCCGACATGCCCGAGGAACGACCGCAACTGCCGTACGTTGGCTGGTGGCTGGAGTCGTCTGATCACGTCCACCTTGGCAGGGTCAACCTCCATTCCTCTCTTGGAGATGACATGCCCCAACACTATGCCCTCCGTCACCATAAAGTGACTTTTCTCCCAGGAGAGCACCAGATTGACCTCACAACATCTTTTGAGGACTCGGTCCAGATTCCTAAGGCAGGAATCAAAAGAGTCGCCGTGGACCGAGAAGTCATCCATGAAGACTTCCAGGAATTCGCCGACCATTTCGGCGAATACAGCAATCATGCACCTTTGAAAAGTACCTGGAGCATTGCATAGCCCAAAAGGCATGCGCCTGAAAGCATAGGTACCAAAGGGGCATGTGAACGTGGTCTTTTCCTGGTCCTCTGGAGCTATGGCTACTTGATTGTAGCCCGAGAACCCATCAAGAAAACAAAAGAATTCTTTCCCCGCTAGTCTTTCTAAAATCTGATCAATAAATGGTAGGGGGAAATGATCCTTTTTCGTCGCGGCATTCAGGCGTCTGTAATCCACACAGACGCGCCACGACGTGGGTACTCTTGTCACGATCTCCTCTCCGTCCTCATTGGTGGTCGTCTGAATTCCCGACTTTTTCGGGACAACATGGATTGGGGCCACCCACTTAGAATCGGAGATTGGGTAAATAAAACCCGCGTCGCACCATTTTTCTATCTCTTTCTTCACAACCTCTCGTAGATTTGGATTCAATCGACGTTGGAATTCACAAGAGGGTTTGGCTTCGTTCTCCAAATATATATGGTGCGAACACAGAGCGGGATTTATCCCGTGGAGATCGGAAATGCTCCAGCCTATTGCCTTGCGGTTCTTCTCCAGGATCTCTAGCAAGCGAGATTCCTGCTCCTCGGTCAATTGCGAACTGATAATGACCGGAAATTTCTTGTCTTGGCCCGCAAGGAAGGCATATTTCAGGGTTGTGGGTAAGGGCTTGAGCTCAGGGACGGTATGATCGTCTAAGAAGTCTGGCTCAATCCGATCTGGTTCGGTGTTGGAAGTGGCTGGATCCTGTTCTGCAGTGGCTGCCACCAAGCTCGGCTCTGGAGTCGGATCGTCAAAGGTCTCCATGCAATCGGCAAACGCCTCGTCCGACTCGTCATCCTCATCTTCCGATTGTCCTAAGGATGTAAGGACTGACAGGCCCACTTGGGCCTCTGTGTCATCGAAGATGTAGGGCGATGCAGGCTCCGAGCTGTACTCGTTCCTGAGGATCTCGCAGACTGACTCATGCACTGGATCATCTTCAAAGGAGATGGACACATCGGTGCTGGCTGGGTTCTGTCTCCATGGCCCAACTAAGTCTACATGTTCACGGTCTGTTTCGAGAGAAGAGTACTCGGTGCTGGATTCGGAGTCTGGTCTCTGCCATCTCGTCTGCTTCATCTCTAATTCCTCATCTCCGCCTGGAGTTTGGAACTGAATTTTCCCATTCTTATAATCGAATAAGGCCCCTGCTGTTCTGAGGAAGGGCCTACCCAAAATGATCTGGGAATCTCTCCAATTACGAGGGGTTTCCATATCGAGGACAGTAAAGTCCACCATGTATTCTTGCCCCTCGACTTTGATCACAATGTTCCTTAACTCTCCTTGGGACCTCTTAGTGGATTTGTCCGCGAACTGAAGAATAGCTCTAGATTTCCTAAGAGGTCCGAGATTAAGCCGCTCATAGAGGGCTGTGGGCATCAAATTGATCGAGGAACCATTGTCCAGGAGAGTGCGTGCAAACGCGATGTCATCAACATGACTCACTACATAGTGTGCACCCATGTCTCTTCGTTTCCGAGGAAATGAGTTCTTTATTGCACAAGTCGTGGCTACTGATAGGAGGTGTTTCTCAACACGGCTTTTGGTTTTCCTGCTAACCCTAGTAGGTGTGCATCTCACCTTAAGATATTTTTGGAATGCAGGGGTCATTTCCACGAACTTGTCAAAGGGGATTGTGACCTTGATGTGTTTATTACAAAACTCAGCCATCTCAGGGTCATCTTTTTGGATTTTTTTGTTTTTCTTCTTCCCACCCTTGAGAGCTTGGGGGAAAGGGATTATTAACTCAGGTTCTGGAACTGAAATATCTTCATTAGCTGCTGAAACTGAGTTCTGAACAAGACTCTGACTCGGACTTTTATACAGACTCTGACTCTGACTCTGACGAAAGGGAAAATGCTTGGGCGAAACCGGTGATGCTTCTTCCGCTTCTTCTGGCTGGTCCTCCTCAGATGGAGGTGCGGGCTCATCGGTGTCGTCGGACTCGGGATGACTGCGGGGCTGGTGCTTCGAGGACTCAGATGTCCTCTTCTTCCGCTGGCGGTGACGGTGGTGCTCCTCCTCTTCCTCCTCCGAATTCTCCTCAGGTCGAATTTCGGAGGTTCCTTCCTGTTGTGCCCGTGCCCGATCAGGTATGGTCACGGTCCTTCCGCTCCTGAGGGACATATGATTAACATTATCGTACGAAAGGATCTCATGTTCAGATAAATAGTTATCTGAATAGTATACCTGATCTCGGGGTCGGTTCTGGCCCTGTTGTATGCTATTTGGGTTGGCCTGAACCTGTGCGGGAATTGGAGTCCTTGGCGCCATTTGTTGGTCCTGAGCACGAGAGACCCGATTGATGTCGATTCTCATGTCCAGGTAGTCGTTTTGCATCTGCTGGACCCTATCAGACAGGGTCTGGATCGCCAAGGTGAGGGACTCCAACTCGGTGGGCTGGGCTGGCTGCTGAGTGGATGCGGTCCTGAACTGGCCCTGCTGGCCGTACCGATACTGCTGCTGGGGCCTTGCTGGCCCCTGCTGGTAGGTGCGCTGCTGCGGCTGGTACCCCTGTTCTGGCCTGGACTGATATCGCGGGATTGTGACGGGCCTGGTTTCCTGGTAGACTGGGGTTGGGCGGTGAGCCTGGTCCTTCCCCATCTCGATTTGCCGGACTAGTGGGTCACGGCTATACCAGAGCCCGTTGATCTCGTAAACGGGCGGAGGCTCCTCGTACTCTGTCTCCACTGGTGGGGGTGCATGATGGTTCTGCTGGGTGTAAGTCTGATCCCAGCCGCTCTGAGACCCCGGTGCATGTTCCTGTACAAGATGGACTCGATGTACAGGTACAGGTGGTGCAGAAGGGGTGGGTAGCTTGATCTTGGCTACCTTTTCAGAGAGTTCCTCCACCTTCTTGGGAAGGCTCGAAAGAGACTCCATCTCCGCGACTCTCTTGTGGATCTGTTCGACCATGGTAAGCTTGTCTGCAATCATCCCCATGCTGGGGATGAGGTCCTCTGTCAGATCTGCAACAGTCCTTCTAGTTGTCTCATTGGATAGAATCGAGGGAGACAACTGATAGGCCCTTGTGGCCTGTGACCTGCCGGTTTCTGCCATCTGTTCTAGGATTTTCCACACGGCGTGCTCGTTCTTGTTCAGATAGCTTCCTCCGCAGGCGGCGCTGACTAACCCCTGCATCTCTGGGGTTAGGCCGCAGAACAAGGTCTGGACTAAGATCGCCTTAGAAATGCCGTGGCATGGGCATTTCTGTACTAAGTCATTGAACCTGTCCCACGCCTCGTGGAACGGTTCGCAGGGTCCTTGGGCGAAGCTGGCAATCTTCGTCCGCATCTGATTGGTTCTACTGAGTGGGTAGAACTTCTTCAAGAATAGGTCCTTGAACTGCATCCAGGTAGTACATACCACCCCTAGGTTTTTCAGCCAATGTGCAGCCTTATCTCCTAAGGCAAACGGGGTGGCTTTCAGCCGGATATAATCTTGGCCAACATTTGGATGGCTCAGATTATTGCAGACTAGTTCGAAGTCACGGAGGAAAGTGTACGGCTCTTCACTGAGGTTTCCGTTGAACTTCGGCAGCAGGCTAAGGAAGTGGGGCTTCAGCTCGAATGCCTGGTCGGGAACTGCAGGTGCAAGCCAATTCTGGATTTCATTCTCCGCCGGGTTATAGGTATCGACCATTGGTCGGTCGATCCCTTCAGCTACTATTATCCGCCCCATTCGTGCAGTGAGATCCGCATTTTTCTGTTCAGCTTCAGCAAGGCGTCTAAGGATTTGTCTCATCTGGTCCTCATCGGGCGGCATCTTTGGCGGCATTTCTCCCTCTAGTTCTGGGGATTGGAAAATAAGGTCGGTGTTAGAGGTTGAATCAAGGAAGGGATTACCGAGGCAATGATCTTCCTCGGTAATCTCAGAGGAGATAAAAAGGTTGGTTTGAGAGTAACCACCCTGAGCAGGAGGGAACCAGGACTCAAGAGGGTCATGAGTCCTGGGTGGTCCAAGGTGTGCTCGGACCGGAAAAGACGAGTTACTTGGGGGACTCATAGAGAGATCAGTGAACGGTGCGTCGAGATCTCCCCAGTTACTCATCTTGGTTAAGCAAGAAGAAGATAGGATTTTACTCCTACCTGAAGCAAGCACAAGATCAATCCAAGACCCTGGATTCACACTCAACACAGTGAAGGACTCAAAGTTGAGTCCAATTTATCTTGTAGTTTTTAAGTGTGATTTTCAAGCAAATCTAGCAAGGATTACGCGGCCTAAAGGGAAGTCGGCTCAGAGCCGGATGCGTCTTCCCTGTTTATCCTGTCGCCTAAGATACCGCCGCTCCTTCCTTTCTTCGCTCCTATCCCAAGCCGATGGACTCAGTGACCACGCCCCTATCTACCTGCAAGCAGGCGGAGGCTGACAAGGCCGGAACTTCGCCCCGGGGGGTTACTGGCTGCTTGTCGTGAAGTACCGCAATTTCGCCCCTATCTACCTGAGACAGGCGGAGGCTACTTGGTACTAGTCAAAGAATCTGAAAATATTCGGCTCGTGATATTTGCTAGGATCAGTTAGAACGTGATATGGAAGACGGGGATTTGGGCTCTACCTTAGGGTGTTCACACACACTCAGGTACCCTCACTCAGCCTGAAAACAAGGTCGGGGATTAGTCTCCCGCAAACAATTTTTCAGCTTTTATTCCCTTTTTATGGTCAATACTGTTAGCAGTCCCGGTTTTAAAGTTAGGTTATCACTGTAATTAATCACCACAAAGCACGCCTATCGTACAGTCCCAATTTCCTTTTTAAATTAAGTGAGAAAATCAGAGAGGGAAATCGAGAAAAGCCGATGCAAGTTGAAATCGATGATGCGTATGCTGAGTACAGAATACTTACAGTGATCCTTCGCTTTTTGATGCAGGATGCAATACAGAATTGAAAACTTTATTCTACATGCAAATGCAGGCGATGAAAGCCGCTCCTAGACAGGCAGTTCTATTAGCGTGAAGAACAGTTTAATTTGAACTAAGTCCTGCGGTCTAGGTGCGTCTATTAAGTGTAATGTGTGGTCCTATTGATTACGAGCACAAACAAGTCCTAGAGTGGCTCGAGGAGCCGCTAGTGCAAGCTAAATTACCAATCACCCACACAGCACACGGGACACAGTTTCCACTATATTTACACGCGCGAGCTCCCAAACGGGAACCGCTGGAAATAATGCAAAAGAAAAATAAAATAAAAAGTACAATGCCTCTCTTTCTCTCAACACACTTTAAATGCTAAGTCCTTGAAGCGTCGCCGACTCCTCGCGGTCCTCGCACAAAAATGAAATAGAGGTCAGAGAGTGACACAAAAATAAAGCAAAAAGAAAACAAATAAGAGAAATAATTACAAGAAAAACCGGGGGTCAGACTACCCGGGGATTAGAAATCAAACACTGCAAAAATATGCTACAATTAACCTAAGCCGTGCCTCCCCGGCAACGACGCCATTTGACGTGCGCTCCCGCACCCTTAGTTAATTCGGGCAAATTAATGGTCCAAATTAATTTTAAGTGTTCGTTGCAGTCGGATACGAGAGGTTGATCAAAAACCACTTAAGACAGATTTTGGTCAATTTTAAGCAGTGATATTTTTTTACTTGGTGGAGTCCAAGGTCGATCTCAGGGAGGCAACTGTCTCCTTAGGTGGATTACAGCAATTTTCAAGTGTTGATATTCGAGGGTCGAATCTTTTTGGTCTTTTTATTTCTTATGCAGACATATGCAGACAAATCTTAGCCAATTTAACTTTAAATTTAATTGATGTATCAAACGAAGTCCAAAAATAATGAAAATTGGCCAGATGGTTATTTATGATGAAAATGACCTACACTAATTTTTTTGGAATTTTTCGACTCAAAATAAATTTTCTGTGAATTAAAGAAACAGACAGAGTGATTTTCAGTGTTTAATTTTTAATAAATATCAAATCACAATTTTTCCAAGAACTAAAATTATCCTAGGAAGGTCTAATGATCAGGGACCTAGGAAAATTGATAGATCTAAAATTCACTGTGAAATGAATTAATTAAAATTAATTTAAGAAAATCACTAAACTATTTATTTAGGCCTCGTTATGCGTGCAAATGCTATGAAATTTTTATGGAGTGTCGAAAATAATGTCCTTAAGCTACTGTGAATTTTTGGTGATTTTTGAAGGCACTGATATTTAATTAAAAATCAAAAGGCATAACTGGGCAAAATATGTCACAAATGAACCAATTAATTCATTGATAATTCAATTAAGCCAACAAAAATCAGACACGTGTACAGACAAATAGAGGACAAAATTCTCAACAACTTGCAATTTTTAGAATTTCAAAATGATGAAAAATGCATGCTATGGACACATGCAAACATAAGGGTGTAAATGCAATACTGGAAAATAAAAATTCAATAAGTAAATATGCTGACAGGGACTAAAATGCAATTACCGATACTATGCAGGACTTCTATGCAATTTCTCCACGAACCACGTGCTCCTCACGTGATGTCTGCTTCACAGGGGCCTTTTTGCAATTTCTGAAAGCTCCAAGGGCGTCTATGCAAATAACCCAGGCCGCACGTGCTCCTCACGTGGGGCGGCCTAGGTTCGGGGGGCGTCGGAGGCTCGGAGGGAGGCTCGGAGGGAGGCTCGGGCCTTCTGGAGGTTCGGCCCAGCCTCGGTGCAGCTTCGGGTTACCCGAGCCTAGGCTTGGAGGCCGAGGCTCGGATAGGGCGGCGTGGCGGCCTGAAGGCCCTTGGATCAAGATGGATCCAAGGGGTGTCGGTGAAGACGTGTGGCTCGATCAAGATACGTCAGATCTGGGATGATCTGACGGCTCCTGTCTTCTCCCAATGTTGATGACGCGGCGGGCTGATCACCGTTAGATCCTGGGCAATCCAACGGTCGCTGATGAGGGCGGCGAAGTGGACACGTGGAGAGGAGAGGGTCGTTCGATCAGAGGATCGAACGGTTGCTGCTCCTTCTTCTCTATCGATCCTCCGCCGCCTGCGGAGGAGAGGGCTGCGCTCCGGTGAAAGCAGCCGAGCTCCGCCTCGGTCGTCAAGCTCCGGTGGTGAGCTTCGTCAGCCCCCACCTTGCTCGGAAGAATCGTCAGTGCGCGGCGAAGGCTCCGGTGGTCTCTGGATCCCTGGAGGAGGGCTGGAGCTCTGAGTCGATGAAGCTCGAGGAGAGCTCCGGTGAGGCTCCGGCCAATGATCAAAGGAGTACCTGCAAGTGTTAGACGTATAGCCGAGGCTCGTGCGTGCGATTGTGGAGAAATGGTACTGGTTGGCGAGGCCTACGGAGAAGTGAGGTGGTCGGGGGACGTTGCTCCGGCCAAGTGGCGGAGCTAGTGATCGATGAACGGTGGAGTGAAGCGTCTGACGATGCGGAGGGGTCAGCGAGGATGAGAGCTTCGACGCGGAGCTCGGCGGAGTGAAGGCGAGGCGTGAAGATGATCGTGGACAGGGAATAAAATCGGAGAAGATGAAGGGAAAAGAAGAACGAGATCGGAGGAGTAATGGAGGTGATTACCTGGGGATTGGGGCTCAGATTTGAGCTCCAGGTCGTCACTCAAGAGGTCGGTAAAGCCCCGAGCTCAAGCAGCTACGCGGAGGGCGGCTGCGACACGGCGGTGGCACCGTGGATCTCGCCGGAGAAGAAGGGCCGTCTTCGCTCAAGGATTCACTCAATTCCTGTCACAAATCGAAGGCTCCGAGCTCTAGGTTCCTCTCTGGAGTGGCGGATCGGGCTGAATGTGGCCGGAGGCTGGGTATTTATAGGATGAAGGTGACGGCTGGAGTGGGTGAGTGGCGAAGTTGGTGGCTGTCGTGGGGCGAGTGTGGCGGAGATGGTGGTGTTTGAGGGAGCTGGCGAGGGAGAGGGATGAGTGGGGTGTGTCGTGGGAAGGTCAGCGGCCGGCGAGGGTGGAGGGAGTGCTTCCGAGAATAGGAAGGGGGTGCCCCTCTCGCAAGGCAGAGATCGTGGGAGAGAGGGGGCACCCGAGGTAGGAGACGAAGTCTCCACCGTTGGATCTTGGGATCCAACGGTGGAGATCAACGCTTAGCGATCGGTTAGGATTAGATCTGGAATGCCCAGATGAGGGGTCATGAGAGCGCCACGTGGCGCGGTGTGGCGAGGCGCGGGCGGGCGGTCCTGATCAGTCCTTGGCGATCGATCGGTCGGCTGAGATTATTGGGGAGCTAACGGCTCAGATGAAAGGGCTGAGAATGCGATCGAAGGGCTCAAGATGTGACGCGTGGCGCAATGTGGGCGAGGCGCTAATGGATGGCCCAGATGAAAGGGTGGAGTCGATCTGAGGGTCGAGACTCGCTGGAAGATGGGCGGCTGTGATGAGAGGATCGGGGGCGCGGTCGAGCGGCGTAGATGACGCCCCGTGGAAGGCTGAGAGCGCTGCGCTATCGGATGGTGGTGATGAGAAGTGGGAGATAATCGGACGGCTGAGGGAGTGAGCGCACGTGGTCACAGAGGGACCGTTGGATCTGAAGCGCGATCCAACGGTGGGGGGCGAAGGCGGATCAGACAAAGGGCAGCGGGCCGCGTGGCGCAATCAGAGGGCGCCACGTGGCCTGCTGTGAATGGTTGGAGGAAGAAATGCGTGTAGAGAGAAGAGGAAGCCGAATTTGGAAAAACTCAAAACATGAAAGTTGTAGATCTTGATGAGATCTACAAGTTTCATGTTGACCAAAGACGGAGGTGAGGTCAAATATGGTACATAAATACAAAGATACATAAATATACATATGTAGTATACAACATGACCCAAAAACCCAAGTTTCTCATACAAGCTCCAATTTCAATGAAATTAGTCTCATTTTGAAGGTCTTTTGATATGTAATATTCTAAGAGTGAGTAGACCTAAGTAGGGGTTTGTATGCGGGCTTTATGTGTGTTTTAATGTACAGGGGTTCTCAGGATACTTGGGCTATTTTACAAGGGTGATTCCTCCCTGTTTTATTAATGAATATATATATAGTATAGAGAAGAAGTTATTTTGATGAAGATGTCTTTTACAGGGGATTTTTGGCTTCTTATTTAAATGCAGATGAGCTGCTATAATGCATGAATTATGGATGCATGCATGAGTGTTATTTATGCAAGATAAAAGGAAATATGCCTCTATTTTCTCGGGAACAAGGCTCTATTTTTGACTTTTGATGTGATGAATCACAGATTCATCAACCCCCTATACTTAAACCTTGCTCGTCCCCGAGCAACTAAATGAAATGCAAGAGTGAAATGATTTTGGGTTCCATGCCAAGGTCATGAACAAAAGTTGAAAATGGAGCCTGACTTGACCTTTGGATTAATTGTGTGGCGGAACCTTATTGGGACCTGAACTTAAGACCTAACAGACTTCAAGTTCCACAAGTCTTCTATTCAAGACGCCTTAACAGTCAGGTCAGAATAATTCCTCAAACGCAAATTTCTGATGACTATGATTCTTACTTGTACTGTGTAAGTGAGATATAGCTCTCCATATCAGAAATGACTCGGAACCAGCCTCCTCTAACAAGGTAACTCAATAACCTGGTCCAGTAACTCTTTCCTCGAGGAGCGGGGTATTCCCTTCTAAGTTCAAGTGCGACCAACTCAAGAGGAGGGGGTTAGAGAAAAGAATGGACGGTGGCCAGTGTAGCCACCTATCCCGGGATGCCTGACCAGTGTAGCCAAGTCATCCAGCTGCATTTTCCTTGCTAATATACATACTCCGACAGGTATTATTCTTTTTCTTGGACCTGTCTGATTTTTTTTTTTTTTTTTGGAGTTCTTTCTTTGCATTTTTTTTTTTTGGAACTATATTCAAGGTGCAGCATATACATCAGGAGTTTTTCCTCTTGAGCCAGTAGACTATCCCTCTTTTGAAGCATTATTGCAACCCACAGCATCCCGTCCTTAGCCTTCATCACCACTAGACCAAGTTGAGACGCACTTCCTTCACTAGAAGAAGAAGAGAGGTTCCGCCTAGAAGTACTACCCTCATATGCTACCCCAAGCCAAAGGAAACTACTTCCTCAACACCTCATCAATGAAGAGCTATGTGCATTGTGCTTGTCCAAGTTAGGTCATTATCTAAAAGAATCCTGCGTATGCACGAGATATTCTACTTAGACTAATTAAGATGACATGTGAACATAGATTTGTGGACTCCAAGAATTAAGTCACTTGACCTGAGAAATCTTAACTCCAGTCCCTATAAGGTTCCTCTGAAATTAGGTGGATTAAGGTCAAATCAAGTCCATCCTCAATATCTACTCATGACTTGGTTCAGAACCCACTAGCTTTTCATTTTGCATATGCAAAGATATGCAGATGAGATGAGATGTCATGCTATGAAGATGCAAGACTCTTTATGCAGAGATGATGTGCAAGAGTAAATAAGAAGCCTTTTTGTTTTGTTTTTCTGGTATACAACAATTTTTTTACAACAAATTTTACAAAAGTATGTTTTACAAGAATTTTAAGTATTATACACATATTATACAAGTATACAAAATTTTTTTTTTTCGATTGTTACCCACCCACAATTATTGTAAAATATATACAAAAATGCGCGAAAATACGCGAAAGTACGAGCTATGGGTAAAGTATATATGTAATATATACACGCCCCCCTATACTTAGCGTGTGCTATGTCCTCAGAGCACGAAAGCGACTAAAAAGACATAGCTCGGGCTAAGCGTAGGAGAGCTAAAATAACAGAAGTATAGAAGTCGTCTCGCCCCCCTATACTTAGGCTCTGGCAGCCTAAGTGTAGAAGAAGATCAGAAATGGGGCGGACGAGGTTAAGAGGAGAAATGGAGGAGTATCAGTGCGGGCATCGGTCCCCCCTATACTTAGGCTTAGGTCAGCCTAAGTATCGGTAGGAAATGAGTATAAGGACCAATGTGATCTGGAGAATGTACAGTGAATCGACTCGGGTGACCCCTTCCCCCTATACTTAGGATCTGGTCATCCTAAGTACAGTCCGAGATAATGATTCGATGATGTGGGGACGGGTTACTAGAATCGTGAAGGTAAGGATAGGATATACAGGAAGAATGATATATATACAGCTGAGTCGGTCTGAATCTTTTGGATGCTGCTGATGGCTGGAGTTCATTGCTGCAAGGTCTCATACGCGGCTTGAGATGTATCTGCTGTATCTGTCTCGCATATGAATACAATCTCCTCCACATGGACTAACTGTTCATTGGATTCGACGAAGTGCTTCAACAGCTGCCCATTTACTAGGAATGTTGGTGCGTCATCTGCGAGATCTGAGATCTCGACACATCCACTATCATGCACCGTTCGGACAACGAATGGTGCCGTCCACTTAGACTTTAGTTTGCCTTGGAAAGTCTTCAGCCTGGCATTGAACAACCATACCTTCTGTCCAGGAACAAAGGTCTTTCGTCTGATATATCTATCGTGCCAACGCTTTACCTTGTCCTTGTACACCACACTGTTGTCGTATGCTCGGTTTCTGACTTCCACAAGCTCATTCAGATCCATGTCTCTTTGTTTCTGGCCTAGGTGTGTGTTCCAGTTGACTTTCTTTATTGCCCATTCTGATTTGTGCACTAACTCTGCGGGCAAATGGCACAGCTTTCCGAATACCATTCGGAATGGGGAGGTGCCTAACGGAGTCTTGTAAGCCGTCCTATACGCCCAGAGGACTTGATCCAAGATCTGAGACCAGTCCTTCCTGTCTGGGCGGACGAGCTTTTGCAATATGGTTTTCACCTCCTATTCGACACCTCAGGCCATACCATTGGTTTGTGGGTGGTAAGGACTAGCGACACGGTGTTCGATGCCGTAGTCCTTCAGGAGTTTCTTCACCTCCCGATTCACAAAGTGGCTACCCCCATCTGATATCATCATTTTGGGGATCCCGAACCTAGAGATTATGTGCTCTCTGATAAATTTACAGATAGTCTTGCTGTCTGCGGCTCGGGTCGGGATAGCCTCCACCCATCTGGACAGATAGTCAACCGCAAGAAGGATGTATTCAAACCCGTGGCTGACAGGGAATGGGCCCATGAAATCGATGCCCCAGGCGTCAAAGACATCACAAATGATGACTGGCTGCATTGGCATCTCATCCTTGGAACCAACGGTTCCTCCCATCCTCTGGCAAACTGGGCACGACTTCGCGAAGGCGGGTGGCATCGCGAAACAGAGTCGGCCAGTAAAAGCCACATTGAAGTACCTTCCATGCGGTCCTCTTCCCGGAGTGGTGTCCTCCTGCCTCTAAGCTATGGCATAAAGAAAGGACACTCTGGTATTCCTCCTGAGGAATACACCGTCTCCAGACACAATCCGGTCCTTCAAAGAAAAGGATCGGATCCTCCCAATGGTAGTGTCTAGCGTCCGACCTTAGTCGGTCAATTTGGCTCTTGGGCCAATCCTCGGGAACTTTCTTGGAGACAAGATAGTTCACGATATTGGCATACCATGGGAATGAGACGATAACAAAAATCGACTCGTCAGGGAAGGAGTCTCGAATCGGGGAAATCTCGGAAGTATTAAGATCTTCGAGACGAGAGAGATGATCGGCTACTACGTTCTTCTTTCCAGGTTTATCACGGATGTCCAAATCAAACTCCTGGAGAAGTAAAATCCAACGAAGAAGACGCGCCTTCGCGTCCTTCTTCTCCATCAAATATCGTAGTGCCGTGTGGTCTGTGAACACAGTTACCTTGGATCCGATTAAATGAGATCTGAATTTGTCCAAGGCAAACACTACCGCAAGCATTTCCTTTTCGGTAACTGTATAGTTACGCTGAGCAGAATCAAGCACTTTGCTTGCGTAGTGAATTGCAAACGGGACGCCATCTCTTCTTTGTCCCAATACAGCCCCAACAGCATAATCTGAGGCGTCTGTCATGATCTCGAAAGGAAGAGACCAATCTGGGGCTTGTAAGATGGGTGCGTCCATGATCATTCCTTGTAACCGCTTAAAGGCCTCAAGACACTTGTGATCGACAATAAACTCCGCGTCTTTGCCTAAAAGCTCAGTTAGCGGTCGGGCAATCTTAGAAAAATCCTTTATAAATCTCCGATAAAATCCGACATGCCCGAGGAACGACCGCAACTGCCGTACGTTGGCTGGTGGCTGGAGTCGTCTGATCACGTCCACCTTGGCAGGGTCAACCTCCATTCCTCTCTTGGAGATGACATGCCCCAACACTATGCCCTCCGTCACCATAAAGTGACTTTTCTCCCAGGAGAGCACCAGATTGACCTCACAACATCTTTTGAGGACTCGGTCCAGATTCCTAAGGCAGGAATCAAAAGAGTCGCCGTGGACCGAGAAGTCATCCATGAAGACTTCCAGGAATTCGCCGACCATTTCGGCGAATACAGCAATCATGCACCTTTGAAAAGTACCTGGAGCATTGCATAGCCCAAAAGGCATGCGCCTGAAAGCATAGGTACCAAAGGGGCATGTGAACGTGGTCTTTTCCTGGTCCTCTGGAGCTATGGCTACTTGATTGTAGCCCGAGAACCCATCAAGAAAACAAAAGAATTCTTTCCCCGCTAGTCTTTCTAAAATCTGATCAATAAATGGTAGGGGGAAATGATCCTTTTTCGTCGCGGCATTCAGGCGTCTGTAATCCACACAGACGCGCCACGACGTGGGTACTCTTGTCACGATCTCCTCTCCGTCCTCATTGGTGGTCGTCTGAATTCCCGACTTTTTCGGGACAACATGGATTGGGGCCACCCACTTAGAATCGGAGATTGGGTAAATAAAACCCGCGTCGCACCATTTTTCTATCTCTTTCTTCACAACCTCTCGTAGATTTGGATTCAATCGACGTTGGAATTCACGAGAGGGTTTGGCTTCGTTCTCCAAATATATATGGTGCGAACACAGAGCGGGATTTATCCCGTGGAGATCGGAAATGCTCCAGCCTATTGCCTTGCGGTTCTTCTCCAGGATCTCTAGCAAGCGAGATTCCTGCTCCTCGGTCAATTGCGAACTGATAATGACCGGAAATTTCTTGTCTTGGCCCGCAAGGAAGGCATATTTCAGGGTTGTGGGTAAGGGCTTGAGCTCAGGGACGGTATGATCGTCTAAGAAGTCTGGCTCAATCCGATCTGGTTCGGTGTTGGAAGTGGCTGGATCCTGTTCTGCAGTGGCTGCCACCAAGCTCGGCTCTGGAGTCGGATCGTCAAAGGTCTCCATGCAATCGGCAAACGCCTCGTCCGACTCGTCATCCTCATCTTCCGATTGTCCTAAGGATGTAAGGACTGACAGGCCCACTTGGGCCTCTGTGTCATCGAAGATGTAGGGCGATGCAGGCTCCGAGCTGTACTCGTTCCTGAGGATCTCGCAGACTGACTCATGCACTGGATCATCTTCAAAGGAGATGGACACATCGGTGCTGGCTGGGTTCTGTCTCCATGGCCCAACTAAGTCTACATGTTCACGGTCTGTTTCGAGAGAAGAGTACTCGGTGCTGGATTCGGAGTCTGGTCTCTGCCATCTCGTCTGCTTCATCTCTAATTCCTCATCTCCGCCTGGAGTTTGGAACTGAATTTTCCCATTCTTATAATCGAATAAGGCCCCTGCTGTTCTGAGGAAGGGCCTACCCAAAATGATCTGGGAATCTCTCCAATTACGAGGGGTTTCCATATCGAGGACAGTAAAGTCCACCATGTATTCTTGCCCCTCGACTTTGATCACAATGTTCCTTAACTCTCCTTGGGACCTCTTAGTGGATTTGTCCGTGAACTGAAGAATAGCTCTAGATTTCCTAAGAGGTCCGAGATTAAGCCGCTCATAGAGGGCTGTGGGCATCAAATTGATCGAGGAACCATTGTCCAGGAGAGTGCGTGCAAACGCGATGTCATCAACATGACTCACTACATAGTGTGCACCCATGTCTCTTCGTTTCCGAGGAAACGAGTTCTTTATTGCACAAGTCGTGGCTACTGATAGGACGTGTTTCTCAACACGGCTTTTGGTTTTCCTGCTAACCCTAGTAGGTGTGCATCTCACCTTAAGATATTTTTGGAATGCAGGGGTCATTTCCACGAACTTGTCAAAGGGGATTGTGACCTTGATGTGTTTATTACAAAACTCAGCCATCTCAGGGTCATCTTTTTGGATTTTTTTTGTTTTTCTTCTTCCCACCCTTGAGAGCTTGGGGGAAAGGGATTATTAACTCAGGTTCTGGAACTGAAATATCTTCATTAGCTGCTGAAACTGAGTTCTGAACAAGACTCTGACTCGGACTTTTATACAGACTCTGACTCTGACTCTGACGAAAGGGAAAATGCTTGGGCGAAACCGGTGATGCTTCTTCCGCTCTTCTGGCTGGTCCTCCTCAGATGGAGGTGCGGGCTCATCGGTGTCGTCGGACTCGGGATGACTGCGGGGCTGGTGCTTCGAGGACTCAGATGTCCTCTTCTTCCGCTGGCGGTGACGGTGGTGCTCCTCCTCTTCCTCCTCCGAATTCTCCTCAGGTCGAATTTCGGAGGTTCCTTCCTGTTGTGCCCGTGCCCGATCAGGTATGGTCACGGTCCTTCCGCTCCTGAGGGACATATGATTAACATTATCGTACGAAAGGATCTCATGTTCAGATAAATAGTTATCTGAATAGTATACCTGATCTCGGGGTCGGTTCTGGCCCTGTTGTATGCTATTTGGGTTGGCCTGAACCTGTGCGGGAATTGGAGTCCTTGGCGCCATTTGTTGGTCCTGAGCACGAGAGACCCGATTGATGTCGGTTCTCATGTCCAGGTAGTCGTTTTGCATCTGCTGGACCCTATCAGACAGGGTCTGGATCGCCAAGGTGAGGGACTCCAACTCGGTGGGCTGGGCTGGCTGCTGAGTGGATGCGGTCCTGAACTGGCCCTGCTGGCCGTACCGATACTGCTGCTGGGGCGGTGCTGGCCCCTGCTGGTAGGTGCGCTGCTGTGGCTGGTACCCCTGTTCTGGCCTGGACTGATATCGCAGGATTGTGACGGGCCTGGTTTCCTGGTAGACTGGGGTTGGGCGGTGAGCCTGGTCCTTCCCCATCTCGATTTGCCGGACTAGTGGGTCACGGCTATACCAGAGCCCGTTGATCTCGTAAACGGGCGGAGGCTCCTCGTACTCCTGTCTCCACTGGTGGGGGTGCATGATGGTTCTGGCTGGGTGTAAGTCTGATCCCAGCCGCTCTGAGACCCCGGTGCCTGTTCCTGTACAAGATGGACTCGATGTACAGGTACAGGTGGTGCAGAAGGGGTGGGTAGCTTGATCTTGGCTACCTTTTCAGAGAGTTCCTCCACCTTCTTGGGAAGGCTCGAAGAGACTCCATCTCCGCGACTCTCTTGTGGATCTGTTCGACCATGGTAAGCTTGTCTGCAATCATCCCCATGCTGGGGATGAGGGTCCTCTGTCAGATCTGCAACAGTGCTTCTAGTTGTCTCATTGGATAGAATCGAGGGAGACAACTGATAGGCCCTTGTGGCCTGTGACCTGCCGGTTTCTGCCATCTGTTCTAGGATTTTCCACACGGCGTGCTCGTTCTTGTTCAGATAGCTTCCTCCGCAGGCGGCGCTGACTAACCCCTGCATCTCTGGGGTTAGGCCGCAGAACAAGGTCTGGACTAAGATCGCCTTAGAAATGCCGTGGCATGGGCATTTCTGTACTAAGTCATTGAACCTGTCCCACGCCTCGTGGAACGGTTCGCAGGGTCCTTGGGCGAAGCTGGCAATCTTCGTCCGCATCTGATTGGTTCTACTGAGTGGGTAGAACTTCTTCAAGAATAGGTCCTTGAACTGCATCCCAGGTAGTACATACCACCCCAGGTTTTCAGCCAATGTGCAGCCTTATCTCCTAAGGCAAACGGGGTGGCTTTCAGCCGGATATAATCTTGGCCCAACATTTGGATGGCTCAGATTATTGCAGACTAGTTCGAAGTCACGGAGGAAAGTGTACGGCTCTTCACTGAGGTTTCCGTTGAACTTCGGCAGCAGGCTAAGGAAGTGGGGCTTCAGCTCGAATGCCTGGTCGGGAACTGCAGGTGCTAGCCAATTCTGGATTTCATTCTCCGCCGGGTTATAGGTATCGACCATTGGTCGGTCGATCCCTTCAGCTACTATTATCCGCCCCATTCGTGCAGTGAGATCCGCATTTTTCTGTTCAGCTTCAGCAAGGCGTCTAAGGATTTGTCTCATCTGGTCCTCATCGGGCGGCATTTCTCCCTCTAGTTCTGGGGATTGGAAAATAAGGTCGGTGTTAGAGGTTGAATCAAGGAAGGGATTACCGAGGCAATGATCTTCCTCGGTAATCTCAGAGGAGATAAAAGGGTTGGTTTGAGAGTAACCACCCTGAGCAGGAGGGAACCAGGACTCAAGAGGGTCATGAGTCCTGGGTGGTCCAAGGTGTGCTCGGACCGGAAAAGACGAGTTACTTGGGGGACTCATAGAGAGATCAGTGAACGGTGCGTCGAGATCTCCCCAGTTACTCATCTTGGTTAAGCAAGAAGAAGATAGGATTTTACTCCTACCTGAAGCAAGCACAAGATCAATCCAAGACCCTGGATTCACACTCAACACAGTGAAGGACTCAAAGTTGAGTCCAATTTATCTTGTAGTTTTTAAGTGTGATTTTCAAGCAAATCTAGCAAGGATTACGCGGCCTAAAGGGAAGTCGGCTCAGAGCCGGATGCGTCTTCCCTGTTATCCTGTCGCCTAAGATACCGCCGCTCCTTCCTTTCTTCGCTCCTATCCCAAGCCGATGGACTCAGTGACCACGCCCCTATCTACCTGCAAGCAGGCGGAGGCTGACAAGGCCGGAACTTCGCCCCGGGGGGTTACTGGCAGCTTGTCGCGAAGTACCGCAATTTCGCCCCTATCTACCTGAGACAGGCGGAGGCTACTTGGTACTAGTCAAAGAATCTGAAAATATTCGGCTCGTGATATTTGCTAGGATCAGTTAGAACGTGATATGGAAGACGGGGATTTGAGCTCTACCTTAGGGTGTTCACACACACTCAGGTACCCTCACTCAGCCTGAAAACAAGGTCGGGGATTAGTCTCCCGCAAACAATTTTTCAGCTTTTATTCCCTTTTTATGGTCAATACTGTTAGCAGTCCCGGTTTTAAAGTTAGATTATCACTGTAATTAATCACCACAAAGCACGCCTATCGTACAGTCCCAATTTCCTTTTTAAATTAAGTGAGAAAATCAGAGAGGGAAATCGAGAAAAGCCGATGCAAGTTGAAATCGATGATGCGTATGCTGAGTACAGAATACTTACAGTGATCCTTCGCTTTTTGATGCAGGATGCAATACAGAATTGAAAACTTTATTCTACATGCGAATGCAGGCGATGAAAGCCGCTCCTAGACAGGCAGTTCTATTAGCGTGAAGAACAGTTTAATTTGAACTAAGTCCTGCGGTCTAGGTGCGTCTATTAAGTGTAATGTGTGGTCCTATTGATTACGAGCACAAACAAGTCCTAGAGTGGCTCGAGGAGCCGCTAGTGCAAGCTAAATTACCAATCACCCACACAGCACACGGGACACAGTTTCCACTATATTTACACGCGCGAGCTCCCAAACGGGAACCGCTGGAAATAATGCAAAGAAAAATAAAATAAAAAGTACAATGCCTCTCTTTCTCTCAACACACTTTAAATGCTCAGTCCTTGAAGCGTCGCCGACTCCTCGCGGTCCTCGCACAAAAATGAAATAGAGGTCAGAGAGTGACACAAAAATAAAGCAAAAGGAAAACAAATAAGAGAAATAATTACAAGAAAACGGGGGTCAGACTACCCGGGGATTAGAAATCAAACACTGCAAAATATGCTACAATTAACCTAAGCCGTGCCTCCCCGGCAACGGCGCCATTTGACGTGCGCTCCCGCACCCTTAGTTAATTCGGGCAAATTAATGGTCCAAATTAATTTTAAGTGTTCGTTGCAGTCGGATACGAGAGGTTGATCAAAAACCACTTAAGACAGATTTTGGTCAATTTTAAGCAGTGATATTTTTTTACTTGGTGGAGTCCAAGGCGATCTCAGGGAGAGCAACTGTCTCCTTAGGTGGATTACAGCAATTTTCAAGTGTTGATATTCGAGGGTCGAATCTTTTTGGTCTTTTTATTTCTTATGCAGACATATGCAGACAAATCTTAGCCAATTTAACTTTAAATTTAATTGATGTATCAAACGAAGTCCAAAAATAATGAAAATTGGCCAGATGGTTATTTATGATGAAAATGACCTACACTAATTTTTTTGGAATTTTTCGACTCAAAATAAATTTTCTGTGAATTAAAGAAACAGACAGAGTGATTTTCAGTGTTTAATTTTTAATAAATATCAAATCACAATTTTTCCAAGAACTAAAATTATCCTAGGAAGGTCTAATGATCAGGGACCTAGGAAAATTGACAGATCTAAAATTCACTGTGATAATGAATTAATTAAAATTAATTTAAGAAAATCACTAAACTATTTATTTAGGCCTCGTTATGCGTGCAAATGCTATGAAATTTTTATGGAGTGTCGAAAATAATGTCCTTAAGCTACTGTGAATTTTTGGTGATTTTTGAAGGCACTGATATTTAATTAAAAATCAAAAGGCATAACTGGGCAAAATATGTCACAAATGAACCAATTAATTCATTGATAATTCAATTAAGCCAACAAAAATCAGACACGTGTACAGACAAATAGAGGACAAAATTCTCAACAACTTGCAATTTTTAGAATTTCAAAATGATGAAAATGCATGCTATGGACAACATGCAAACATAAGGGTGTAAATGCAATACTGGAAAATAAAAATTCAATAAGTAAATATGCTGACAGGACTAAAATGCAATTACCGATACTATGCAGGACTTCTATGCAATTTCTCCACGAACCACGTGCTCCTCACGTGATGTCTGCTTCACAAGGGCCTTTTTGCAATTTCTGAAAGCTCCAAGGGCGTCTATGCAAATAACCCAGGCCGCACGTGCTCCCTCACGTGGGGCGGCCTAGGTTCGGGGGGCGTCGGAGGCTCGGAGGGAGGCTCGGAGGGAGGCTCGGGCCTTCTGGAGGTTCGGCCCAGCCTCGGTGCAGCTTCGGGTTACCCGAGCCTAGGCTTGGAGGCCGAGGCTCGGATAGGGCGACGTGGCGGCTGAAGGCCCTTGGATCAAGATGGATCCAAGGGGTGTCGGTGAAGACGCGTGGCTCGATCAAGATACGTCAGATCTGGGATGATCTGACGGCTCCTGTCTTCTCCCAATGTTGATGACGCGGCGGGCTGATCACCGTTAGATCCTGGGCAATCCAACGGTCGCTGATGAGGGGCGGCGAAGTGGACACGTGGAGAGGAGAGGGCCGTTCGATCAGAGGATCGAACGGTTGCTGCTCCTTCTTCTCTATCGATCCTCCGCCGCCTGCGGAGGAGAGGGCTGCGCTCCGGGAAAGCAGCCGAGCTCCGCCTCAGTCGTCAAGCTCCGGTGGTGAGCTTCGTCAGCCCCCACCTTGCTCGGAAGAATCGTCAGTGCGCGGCGAAGGCTCCGGTGGTCTCTGGATCCCTGGAGGAGGGCTGGAGCTCTGAGTCGATGAAGCTCGAGGAGAGCTCCGGTGAGGCTCCGGCCAATGATCAAAGGAGTACCTGCAAGTGTTAGACGTATAGCCGAGGCTCGTGCGTGCGATTGTGGAGAAATGGTACTGGTTGGCGAGGCCTACGGAGAAGTGAGGTGGTCGGGGGACGTTGCTCCGGCCAAGTGGCGGAGCTAGTGATCGATGAACGGTGGAGTGAAGCGTCTGACGATGCGGAGGGTCAGCGAGGATGAGAGCTTCGATGCGGAGCTCGGCGGAGTGAAGGCGAGGCGTGAAGATGATCGTGGACAGGGAATAAAATCGGAGAAGATGAAGGGAAAAGAAGAACGAGATCGGAGGAGTAATGGAGGTGATTACCTGGGATTGGGGCTCAGATTTGAGCTCCAGGTCGTCGCTCAAGAGGTCGGTAAAGCCCCGAGCTCAAGCAGCTACGCGGAGGGCGGCTGCGACACGGCGGTGGCACCGTGGATCTCGCCGGAGAAGAAGGGCCGTCTTCGCTCAAGGATTCACTCAATTCCTGTCACAAATCGAAGGCTCCGAGCTCTAGGTTCCTCTCTGGAGTGGCGGATCGGGCTGAATGTGGCCGGAGGCTGGGTATTTATAGGATGAAGGTGACGGCTGGAGTGGGTGAGTGGCGAAGTTGGTGGCTGTCGTGGGGCGAGTGTGGCGGAGATGGTGGTGTTTGAGGGAGCTGGCGAGGGAGAGGGATGAGTGGGGTGTGTCGTGGGAAGGTCAGCGGCCGGCGAGGGTGGAGGGAGTGCTTCCGAGAATAGGAAGGGGGTGCCCCTCTCGCAAGGCAGAGATCGTGGGAGAGAGGGGGCACCCGAGGTAGGAGACGAAGTCTCCACCGTTGGATCTTGGGATCCAACGGTAGAGATCAACGCTTAGCGATCGGTTAGGATTAGATCTGGAATGCCCAGATGAGGGGTCATGAGAGCGCCACGTGGCGCGGTGTGGCGAGGCGCGGGCGGGCGGTCCTGATCAGTCCTTGGCGATCGATCGGTCGGCTGAGATTATTGGGGAGCTAACGGCTCAGATGAAAGGGCTGAGAATGCGATCGAAGGGCTCCAAGATGTGACGCGTGGCGCACTGTGGGCGAGGCGCTAATGGATGGCCCAGATGAAAGGGTGGAGTCGATCTGAGGGTCGAGACTCGCTGGAAGATGGGCGGCTGTGATGAGAGGATCGGGGGCGCGGTCGAGCGGCGTAGATGACGCCACGTGGAAGGCTGAGAGCGCTGCGCTATCGGATGGTGGTGATGAGAAGTGGGAGATAATCGGACGGCTGAGGGAGTGAGCGCACGTGGTCACAGAGGGACCGTTGGATCTGAAGCGCGATCCAACGGTGGGGGGCGAAGGCGGATCAGACAAAGGGCAGCGGGCCGCGTGGCGCAATCAGAGGGCGCCACGTGGCCTGCTGTGAATGGTTGGAGGAAGAAATGGCGTGTAGAGAGAAGAGGAAGCCGAATTTGAAAAACTCAAAACATGAAAGTTGTAGATCTTGATGAGATCTACAAGTTTTCATGTTGACCAAAGACAGAGGTGAGGTCAAATATGGTACATAAATACAAAGATACATAAATATACATATGTAGTATACAACATGACCCAAAAACCCAAGTTTCTCATACAAGCTCCAATTTCAATGAAATTCGTCTCATTTTGAAGGTCTTTTGATATGTAATATTCTAAGAGTGAGTAGACTTAAGTAGGGTTTGTATGCGGGCTTTATGTGTGTTTTAATGTACAGGGGTTCTCAGGATACTTGGGCTATTTTACAAGGGTGATTCCTCCCTGTTTTATTAATGAATATATATAGTATAGAGAAGAGTTATTTTGATGAAGATGTCTTTTACAGGGGATTTTTGGCTTCTTATTTAAATGCAGATGAGCTGCTATAATGCATGAATTATGGATGCATGCATGAGTGTTATATATGCAAGATAAAAGGAAATATGCCTCTATTTTCTCGGGAACAAGGCTCTATTTTTGACTTTTGATGTGATGAATCACAGATTCATCAGAAGGCTACCAGGTCTGCATGTGAAAACTCTCATTGTGCATGGACATCTAATGAAGGGACCCCCTGCTGAATCATCTATGAACTGTACTGGCTCGCACTCCATCCTAGCTGTCGGCTATGAAGGAATCAGACACGATAAATAGTCATCAAAATCATCCCAATCAATGTCTGAATCCGAGGGATCTGAACTAGAGGAATAAGAATGAAACTCTGCATCACCACTCATCCCACAACTGTCAGCCTCAAAGGTATCCTCGTCCAGGGGTGTGCTCTCCAAGCTCTCAACCGCCATAAGCTGTAAATATGGTGAATCTGTGGGCATGGCGAGGGCTTGTGCTACTGGATTTGTCCAATTGGATTCATCATCTGTCATCACAAAATCACACTCCTGGTGGCTGTCTCGCTCATCCTCTATCATCTGTTCAATGTCACTGGACTGCTCTGAGCATGCTGATTCTCTCGCTCTGGTTTCCTCGATCGTCTCTATTTATATGCTCTCGCCCTCTACGCGAAAGCATACCTTCCCACTATCATGATCAGTCACCGCCTTGGCAATGGCCATGAATGGGCGTCCAAGTATGATGGGGGCATCAGTTACCGACTCAGGGATCTCCATATCCAATACAACAAAGTCCACGGGGAATTTCAGGCCCTGAATGGTAACGACCACGTCTCTTAACAACCCCTTCGGCCTCTTAGTCGACCTATCAGCAAACTGAAGGACTATCCTGCTCCGAAGAAGAGGACCAAACTCGAATCGGTCGAGTAAGGCTGCTGGAAGGAGGTTGATAGAAGAGCCGTTGTCTAATATAATACGATCGAACCGTTGCTCCTTAATCTTGCATCTGACATAGGGAGATCTTGCATCAGGTCTCTTGGCTGGCAATCGGTTCTGAATGGTGCAACAAGTAGTATGGGTGAGCACATGGTTCTGATCTATGTGGTTCCTCCTCTTCCTGCGGACTGTAGTCTTCTCTCTCGAACTCTTTTGGAAGAGGGGGATGTGCTCAAGTGCTTCCTGTAGAATTAGCTGGATCTGGAATCTATCAATCATCTGGTTGCTGAACTCTACCTGTTGAGTCTTTTTTGGATTTTCTCTTTTATTCCCCTTCACCAAGCCGAGTGCTTGAGGGAAGGGGATGGTAGGGGCCTCCTCAGATGGAGGACTAGGAAGAGGTTCCTGTGCTAGTGAAGGAATAGAATCCATACAATGATCATCATGCAACACATATGGACCTGAAGTGGATACAAAAACCTTTCCTTTATTCATTTTTTGTTCTTTTTGTTGTTACCACAGTCTTGAGATACAAAAGGTGGCAACACAACATGTAGGATCTCAACAAAAGTAGAAGTGGTGGCCTTAGTACCACCAATGGCATCTATCTTCACGGCATCATCACCGTGCTCTGGATCTACATCAAAAATGGTGGCCTCAACACCACCGTCTGCATCGGGTGTCACGACGGCCTCGGTACCGTCATCTAGATCTCCATCATTGGTGGCATCAGCACCACCGTCCTCACCATCATCATCAGCGGCATCAGCACCGCTACTCTGCTCATCTGGCACTCGTGGTTCCTCGTGTGGTTGTCGCTCAGATGAGGCGTCGCCGGCTGGCATCCTACCGCTCCTAGTAGTCACGAAATCAACATCATACAAAGAAGACATGTCACTCAAATAATCACTAGGAGAGGTATCTTTTGTGAATTGTACCTGCTCAGACTTCCTCTTCAGATTGTTCGTATTGGGCTCAATCTGAGCTAATATGGAGGCCTTGTCCTTGATGATATCCCTCATCTCCTGCCGGAACTCATCCATTTCCCGCCGGTAGGATGCCTGATGGTCAGAAATCAAGCGGGCGAGGTCATCTAGAGCTGGGTTCTCAAAGGAAGGTGCCTGAGAACCGAAAGTGTTCCCCTGCTGGAAATGAGGCTGCTGCTGGTAGTGGGGAGGATGGGAGTATGTCTGGTGAGGCCGCTAATGCTGCCTCCACTGCTGTCCCTGATAGACGGGACGAGGACCCTGTTGGTACTGCTGGTGGGCACACTGGGGATGCTGCTGGTGCTGGCTATTCTGATGGCCCTGAGCTGGATACTGCTACTGGGATGAGGTGCCACCAGTGGTCCAACGGAATCCGAGGTGATCGCGACGAATCCCAGACTGTTGTGGGTACCGGTCGTACCATATCCCATTGACTTCCATCAATGATTCCTGCTCATCGGGGTGTGGTGGAAGAACTGCCAGTGGCTGATCCGGCTGATAGACCACCATCTGAGTATCCTGAGATGGTGGTGGTAGTGAGTAGTGCTGTAGCTGCTGGACCGGCTCAGCCTGGATATGGTGAACCTGGCAGTACGAGGCAGAGGGTTGGGTGGAGCTGCTACTGCTAGGATCGGCCCGTGACCTGGAGGGATGCGCGGACATCTGTGCTTCTTGAATACACAAGATCTGTGTCTTCAGGTCACTCATGGTCTTCGTCAACTGGTCCATCTGGGCCAGCCCCTGACTCTGCTTTTTCTCAAGAATCTCGATGCGGTCCAGCTTCTCAGAAATGATCCCCATGTCGGCAGCTGTGGATTCAGCCTGAGCTGCGGCTGCTGACGGAGTGTGTGTACTGGCATCGATGCATGCTATTCTCTAATATCCAACTGCCTGTGGTAGAAGCTTTAGCTGTGTATAGACGCGGGCTTGGGCCATGATTGTAGAATTCTCTGCCATACCATTGATGAAACCCAATTTCATTTTCTTAATTTTCAATTATTAACCCCCTTGCTTAGCTTTGTGTCAATAAAACCCGGATAATGTCCTGTAATTATCAGAGCCCCTAATAAATTAAAATCACAAAAAATCACAAAACTAAAATACGTGGTATTTTTAGCCTTAAAAATACCCTTAAAAATATTTTGTATCTTCAGATGGCCTCATCTCCACTTTTGATCAACATGAAACTTGTAGATCTCATCGAGATCTACAACTTTCATGTTTTGAGTTTTCTCAAATTTGGCCATTATCACCCTCAAAAATCAAATTTACTTTCGGAATAATCTGGTTGGGCCACGTGGCCCGTTCTGGGTGAGCCACGTGGCCCGCTCCCCTTGTCTTATCCGCCGTCGCCCACAACCATTAGATCCCTTCTTGGATCCAACAGCTAGAATCTCTCCACATCTGCCTTGAGTTCCTAACCGTCAGATCTTTCCCAGGGCTTCATCACCGCCACTCACTCCCGCCTCTCCCTCATCACGCCACGTGGCGGCTTGTACGCCATTTGATCACTCCCGTGATGCCTTGATCTCCACCATTCATCTCCACTTTAATTAGCACCTTTGGATCGAGCACTGGAAGATATCAGATCCATCTGTTAGCGCTCTCAACGGAGCTCGACACGTGGCGCATTCAGCGCCCTCGATCGCCTCGCCTCGGATCTAATCACACCCGCTCGTGAGCGCCCAAACGCTAGCCCTTGGATCTCAAGATCCAACGGCCAGCACATCGTCTTCCACCTCCGGCCCTCATCTCTTTCACACGATCTCCACATTGCATGATGACTCCGCCCTTCTTATTTTCGCCACTCTCTCCGACCACGTCGCTCCTCGTCAACAACCCCACGACCATCGCCAGTCATCCACCATCCTCGCGAGATGCCCATTTACCCACGATGACCTCTCCAGTAGCCCCATCTTCTCCTCAAAACCCACGTCGACCACCACCATAACTGCTGCCTCCGCCCCTTAAATACTCCACTTCCACCGCCCGCCATCGTCGTCCACCTTTACGCGGGAGGAGGCCCAGCCTTCCTCCGCCTCTCTGTGACAGAGAGAGGCGAATGGATCGAGCGATGACGACCTACCTCCTCGGTGATGACCCTTCGACCTCCAAGGCGGAGTTGTGGCGCCTCGCGTCCGCTCGAGTTGCCTCCTATGGCTGCGGAGGTTCAGCGAAGACCAGGGCTCTTCATCGTAGTCCGCGCACAAGCTACAACCTTCATATCCGACCATGTAAGTCCTCTGATCCTTCTTGTAATTTTCTTTAATTTTTGTGTAATTTCATAGGCCGCTATACCCATCTTCATCCTCATTTGAACCCCTTCCGAGCTCCGCCACGCTCCCACCTTTCACGCGACGTCCTCCGATCACCTCTCCCCTTTCTCTACTACTTGGACACCCACGGCCCACCTCCTCTCCGATCGTCGGAGATGGAACTCCGGTTCCTCGCTCTCTTCACTCGCACGGAACCCTGTTCCACTAACGCACACATATGCTTTGCTTCGGCTATTGCACTAAAGATGCAAGTCTTCGAGATCTTAATGGTCGGAATATCCGCCGGAGCCAACTTCACCAACCTCACCATTGTCATCAACGCTCCGATGGATTGATCAGGAAGGTTCAACGTCTTCCCCGAGCTCTGAGCTTCCTTGACGATCATTAATGGAGCTTCGGGGAGGTCTCCAGCAGCCAAGAACGAGCGGCGGAGGAGAAGCCCCTTCGCCGGAGTCCGGAGTTCGCCGCCAGCCTTCGGCCGAAGGAGACAGTACATGCATCGTTGGATGTTCCACCTTGAAACCCATCCAACGGTCTGGATGAGCCCACACAACACCTCCAGGATCCATTGGATCCTCACGATCCAATGGTCTTCAACCGGTCACGCGTCAAAACCAGAGCTGCACCGAGCCTTCGCCTCCGACCCTATAGGCTTGGATCACCGAGCCTACGTCGAACCTCCTGGAGCCTCGACCAGCACCGAGCCTACGCCGAACCTCCTGGAACCTCGACCAGCACCGAGCCTACACGAGCCGACCCGAAGCTACCCCGAGCCTCTACCGACCCTCAGCCTTCTCCCGAGCCTGGAGTAGCACGTGCCTGGCACGTGCTTTCTGGGTAAATTACGCAGAGGCCCGCCAAAGTTCTTCAATTTGCAGAAAGGTCCTGCATCACGTGCAATGCGCGTGCACAGTGGGTAATTTGCAATGAAACCCTCACGGGTTTTCGAATTTGCAAATATGCCCCTGCGTGTGTGGTTTATTTACAGGGAAGGTCCCGTACTTTTACGTATTTCCATTTTAGTCCCTCCCAGGGACCTGTCTGCAATTTTATTTCATGTTTTATTTCATTTATGCCCTTGTCTTCTTTATTTCATATCTTGAGCATCGTGTGTCCGATTCAGTCGATTTCAGTTCCATTTCGATGCTTATTTGATGGTCTTTCTAATAGCATGCTTAATTGTTATTTTGGGACACAATGATTTTTGTGCATTATTTAGTAGCCTTATGTCTATTTGAGCTTGAACTGATGCCTTGTTTAAAAATTGTTCATCGAATTTGCCTCTTTAGTTAAACTTGAAATTGACTCTTGTTTAATTTTGCTCATCATTTTTTACCTAGGGCATATTTCCATTGCATCACATTGCATTTATTTGCATGATAAATTATAAAAAAATGCATGTTGACTTCTTCAATGCATTGTTGTGTCTGCATTCATAATTTGACCTATATGTTCTCTAACTCAGCACTTAGTTAAATTAATAAAAATCTGAATAATACGAGAGTGGCTCGTGTCCCTGAGTTCGACCTTGGTATCTTGCCAAGTAAAAATAAAAAAAATACGACCATCTCATTTTGATTGATACATTTCAATAAGATGGTCTTTGATGAGCTCATTTTGGCCCGACTGCGATGACGATTCCAAGTGTTAATTCAACACTATTAAAGGGTCGATTTGGCGGTTCATCAACCCTCATAGATCTCCCAAACCGCGTCTTCTCCCTTGGAGAAGTAGGATCCACCACAAGAGGCATTGGCAAGCCCCTGCAGCTCCGGTGTCAGCCCACAAAAGAAACTCCGAACCAGATTGGGCTTGGATATGTCATGATGTGGACACCGGTCAATGAGCTCTCTAAATCGATCCCAAGCCTCTTGGAACTTCTCGTTTGGGACCATGGTGAAATTGCTAATCATAGCTCGTGCTGCGTTGGTCCGGCCGAGTGGATAGTACTTGTTCAAGTATTCGGTCTGGAGCTGTGTCCATGATGTGACGTACCTTCCTAGGTGTTTCAGCCAATAGGCTACTCTGTCAGCCAATGAGAATGGGAAGGCAATCATTTTGATCATGTCCTCCTCCACTAATCTGTCGTGGACAGTGATGTAAATCATCTCAAACTCATGCAGATGGAGATGAGGCTCCTCGGTGGCTAGTGATGAATACCCATTCATCACTCTTTATTCTTATATTTTAGCTACAAAAACCTATGCAAATGCATGTAGATATGTGTAAATAGGGTCAATTAGCAAAAGCATGCATGTTTGTAAATATAGATAATTAGCATGTTTTTGCGCAAAAATAAAAGAATAAAGATGAAAAAGAAAAAGAGGGAAATATTTAGAATAAATATTGAGCAACCTAACCCAAGGGAGGGCTCAGCATGGGCCTGACCGCATAAAAGCCAAGTAGAGGGAGATAGGGGCTCATGTGTACATATTTGTGTAAATAAATAAATTATATATTTTCCTCACCCAAAAATTTGTCATAAATATTTGTATATATTTTGTATTAGAATCTATTAAAAACAAAATAAAAATTTAAAAATCAAAAATCCAAAAAGAACCTTTCACCATGTACATAGATCATTACCCTTTATCTATTTCACCTTGTAAATAAATTTATTTATTTTCAAAACTTTTTGTAAATATTCTATGTATATATTGTAAATAAAATAAATAAAAAGAAACAAAACAAAAATCAAATAAAAATAACAAAAATTAAAATAACAAAAATATCTGGTATATATGCCATGTATATAGTTGTACATATCTATTTATTTTACCTATGTATATAAATAATAAAAATAAAATAAAAATAGCTTTTTATTCCTCATTTTATCCTATAAATAAATAAAATATAAAATAGGAATAAAAATGTATAAAAATAACTAATTAAAAATCAAAAATCAAAAACCCTATATTGTATAAATACCTATGTATAGCTATACTATGTAAATACCTTATTTTAATTTCCAAAAATTAATTAAAATTCACAAAAAAATAGAAAAAATTAAAACAAACATTTTTTATGTTTTGAGTTTTTCAAGAATCGGCCATTTCCTATTCTATTTTGAATTTCCAAGCTATTTATGACGTGGCTGATTCCCATTGGTCCACGGGGATTGTTGACCGCCCGGTCAACTCCCCCCTGTGGACCACTTCACACGGGTCGTGACGCCCGAACCGACTTCCCCGATTTATTGCGTCACGACCCGGTCTCCAAATCCGCTAACCAAGGGCTCCGATCATCCCCTGTGCATCCGGGAACTTCACCCGACACCTTGCCTAGGGGTCCGTGCTCAAGCGAGCCGGACCCAACCCCTTCTTCCCGGACCTGCACCCATATATAACCTGAGCTCAGCCGCCTCCTCTTTCCATCTTTGGCTCCCCACTCTCACTCCAGTGACCTCCATCGCATCCAGCGAGGTGACAGCTCCCGTTTGCCGGTGTTGCAGCGAGGAGGAGGTGGCCGGTCACTGATCCGGCAGCTTTGCGCCGCCGTGCTCCGCCACTCGACCGGAGCTCGAGCCTCAGGCAGTGACACCCTTCGAGGCGACGACCAGGAGCAAGCCAAGCTCCAGCACAGTCTTTCGCTCCACCCAGGTACTCCTTTAGCCCTTCCATTTAGCGTAATTTCTTGTTTCGCCCAATTTGTATCTCCGACGTGTTCCTCTGATTCCGGCCATATCGTCCATCATCTCGATCATCGGAACGCACTGTCACCATCGCCTTTCCCCCACGCACGTTCTTCGCCCTTTCACTCAACCCGGCTCGCCCCGGAGCTGGGATTCGAGCTCCACCATCCCCAGCTCGCCGGAGCTCGCTCGTCCCGACCCACAGACCACCGTCACTCCGCTTCATCGGGTCGAGGCACTTTGCCCTCAACCCGCGAAGCTTTTGGTTCATTTTGCAGGTCAAAAGGGAGTCATCTGAGACCCCCTTACTTTCAGACCAGGAGCTTCTCGCCGACGACCTCGCCGGAGCCCCTCCAGGGCTCGGCTGGGCCATCGGACAGCACCACCAGCTGCGGGACTTCATCGCCGATCTTCTCTGATACTTGGAGGCAGCTGAGGAGGACCCTAGCACGCACGCGAGGCCGGCGAAGCTCGCCGGTTGAGTGTTCTTCCACCATCCTCCTTCACCGTCCGATCAGCCCCACCGCTCCAGTTTCAATCACGGTCGTCCATTCATCGAAGAGCAGTTGCCGTTGATTACTTTGGGGAGCTGATCTGGACCATTCGCGCTGAGGAGAGAGGCACCTGAGCCCAACCCCGTTCGATCATCCACGTGTCCTCCTCCGCATCGTCGATCAGGCCCACGTGCTGCAGGAGAAAGAGGCGCCAGGCACCTGAACCGTTGGATTCGCCACGCGTCCGCCATCGAGCCGTCGACTTAATAAGGGGTAAATTACTTAGGCCCCCTCTTAGCTTTTTGTTTTACGTGTCAGTCCTGTAAATATTTTAGTAGTTTTATTTACGTAGGGTAATTTGCACCTCGGACCTCGTGCTTATTTAGTTTCGCATTTATACCCCTGTGTATGTGATCTCACGTGCTTCGCCACGTGTTTGTCTGGGTTATTTGCAACTATTTCCCTGTACTTCTGGTTGGTTAATGAATGGATAGAAACTTTCTGGTATTTACATTTGTGCCCCTGTGAGCCTTTTATTCACGCATGTGCGGATTTTAGTGGGTTATTTGCAACCGTACCCTTGGACTTTTTGGTACGAGTTACCAAAAGGTCCTAGGAGTTGGTTTTTATTACCAGAAGGTCCCTGAGTGCCCCACGCACGCGCCACGCGCGTGATTTGCTAGGCAAATTGCACCTGGACCCCCAGAGTTTCGGGTATTTGCACTTAAGTCCCTGTGCACAGTGCCCCCTTTTTGATTTTTGAATAAATATCAAACCACCTCCAAATTCGATGAAAATTTGACACATGGCTCCTGCCATGTTGTTGGATTTTTGAGAATTTTTGAGGACATTTTTGATTTTATTTAGTATTTTTAAAAATTCAAAAACATCTCTTTTAGCTACTGTCTAGGTTTAAAAATCCCAAAAAAATATAAAATCACCCCCAAAAATTCTAAAAAAATTAGCTACTGTTCTTTGTTTGTTGTTTGATTTTCTAGCCAATTTTGGCTAGTTTTCATCACTTAAAAACCCTAAAAATCTAAAAACCCTTAAAAACTCATAAAAATTATAATAAATAATCAAAAAATCCAAAAACAATAATTTAGGTTCCCAAATTTTCCTTATTTTCTCTAGAATACAGGAAAATTACCTCCAGGGCCTTCTGAGATCCTTAAATATTTTATTTTTGGGTTTCAGGCCTTGCTGGACAGTACCTAGGCTTTTTAGCACTGTTTGATTTTTAGAAAATAAAATATACATTAGAAAATTATCAAAAATTCACCAAAAACACTTAAAAACCTAAAAAACATAAAAACCATTTTTCTTGAATTTTTGCTTGAATTTTGGTGTGTTAAATAAATTGTGTAAGTGTGCTTGATTTTGTGTTCTTTAATTTTCTTCATATTCTAAAATCCTAAAAAATATAAAAATTATTAAAAACCACAAAAAAAATACTTTTCTTTGATTTTATTTTCATTTTAACTACTTCGTAGGCCCTAGGCCAACCCGTGCTCCTTGTGTTCGACCCTGGGAGCTATACCAGGTTAATCCCATAGCTAAGACCGCTCTCGTTTTTGTTTTGCTTGATTTGACTTATTTTGAGTGGTTGATTTTTTCTTGATTGAGTGACTCTGAGTGATAGAGGTCGCAACGACCTATTTAGTACCTTTACCTCGTTTGCTCGGGTCGCTCATCAGAATGGCGCCGTTGCCGGGGAGCACGGCTTAGTAGTGTTGTTTTTATTTTCGTTTTTATTTTCGCGGCTTTTCGCGGCTCTTCGGAGCTCGCGGCTTTTCGCGGTTTTTGTATCTATTTTCTTTTTGATTTGTTTTGTTTTATTTTGATTTTCTTTTATTTTTGTTTTTTGTTTTATTTTGTGTGATTATTTTATTTTCCATTTTTGCATATATATCCTCACTTTTATTTTTATTTTCTTTTCTTTATCATTTGATTAATTTTATTGGTCTGACCACTTTTCTTTTCTCTGTCTTGCGAGGGCCCGAGGACCGTGGAGGCGACTTTCGAGGAGTCGGTGCAGCCGCGACACTTGGAGGCGGCTTCTTTCTCTACGAAGCCGCAGGAGAGAGCGAGAGAGAGAGAGTGAGTGGGTGAGGTATTAGGATAGTTTTATTTTATTTTATTCATTATTATTGTAATAATACAGGACACTTCTGAGACTGTTTGGACTTGACTACCGTAGCGGGTCTGTTTCGCCGAGCACCGGTGTGCTCGGGGGACCCATTAGGACCTCGCGGCTTTTTCGCGGCTTTTCTCGCGGATTTCTTTTTCCTTTCTTACTGTCATTTTCCGGTTTTTCGCGGTTTTTGCTCGAGCCCCTAGATTTAGGACTTTCTGGTGATTGTGACGTAATTGAGTAGGATCCACACACCTTAATTGCCTATCTGTTCCTATAGATCGTAATTGGACCTACTTAAAATAAATAATAAAAATAACCGACTCGCTAGCTTCCGTAGCCTACGTGCCGTAGCTCGTCCTGTAAAGCGCTTACTCCTACCCCCGATTTGTCGGGAAGGGGAGGGACGAGCCAAGACCGGACCCTTTGGCTTGGAGGTCGGTGACCGGTTAGACAGTTCTTCGCTAGAAGTTGCTCGTCTAGGACTCGGCTTCCCGCTGCATCATTTAGCTTAGTTTACTTTCTGTCTTTATTTTATGCGCGGATCATTTTGCATGTAGAGAGCTAGAGGCAGGTACGCATTTCTGACTTTGCATGCATCATTGATTTCTCATGCATCGGCTTTTTCGACTTCTCCCCCCTGTTTTTGACTTAATAATCAGGAGAATCGAAAAATTCGTTAGGCGATTTTGTTTGCTTTGAAAAATACCTAAAAAGTGTAACCATAAAATTGGGACTGCTAAGACTATTGACCTTAAAACTCGCTCACCCTAAAAATTCTGTCTTGGGGAGAGCAACCCCCTCATTGCTTGGTTTGTATGCGCGAGAGAGTGACCCGAACACTAGGTAGAGCCCCCCGTTGCTAAACTCGACTGACTACCGACTCTTCCGTGCGGGACAGTCGGTTGGGGTTAGCAGCGGATATCCCAACAGGTCACGTAAGCGCTCTGATATTTGTGTGTTCACCAAAATAAAATCGACAAGATAATTTGACCGAACTTTCACGGTCTTCAGCTCGCGTTGCGTTGGTGAACCGGGGGTTTGTTTTCAGATCATAGTTTTTCCAGATCTCATCCGCCCTACTCGCTAGATCAAGATGATGGGTAGACGGTCTCTTAGGCAGCCTCTGGCTGCACCGCTTTCGGGCGCGTCTACCTCATCATCTAGGTTGGCTCGCGAGAGCTCAGATCCGCTCTCCGAGCCCGAGTACGACTCCACCCTGTTCCCCCTTGATCCCCTTTCTGATCTTCCCGAGAGACATGAGCCCGAGGAGAGACTGATTCACTTGACAGCACCCGAGTTGGGCTCATTTGATTTTGCAGACGTCGAGATGGCCGGAGCAGGCAGTTCTGATGATCACTCCCGTAGACCAGAGCATATTGTACTAGACCAGGGAGCGATCAACTCCACCCTGATCGCATCACTTGATACAGTTCAGCAGCAGCTCCGCGATCAGGGAGCATTCATGATGGAGATGAGGAGAGAGTTGGAGAGGCTCAGAGCAGAGAGAGACCAGCATAGCGAGCCCGAGGAGATCCCCGATGAGGCACAGGCACGAGCCGCAGCAGCAGCAGCAGCCGCGGCCGCCGCCGCAGCGGCAGCAGCCGCAGAAGGAGCAGGACCACCGAGACCGATGCGGGATTTACACGATCCCGGATCTACACTGATGCACCATTGGGTGGTGGTTCCAGCTATCGTGGGGGACTTCAAGTTCCCCCCGAACACCTTGCAGATGCTCCCGCGGTTCCATGGACTTGCTACAGAGGAGCCCCACCTCCACCTCCAGGAGTTTCTTATGATATGCAGCACTGTCCATGACAGACATGTGGACCAGGACACGATCAGGATGATCGCATTCCCCTTTTCACTGGCAGATAGAGCAGCCACCTGGCTGAAGCATTTGGGGAGATTTGTCTATACCTAGGAGCAGCTCCGCACCGAGTACTTGAACAAGTACTATCCACTCGGGCGGACGAATGCAGCGAGGGCCCTGATTAGTAACTTCTCCATGTTCCCCAACGAGCAGTTCCATGAGGCTTGGGAGAGGTTCAGAGAGCTTTTGGACAGATGCCCGCACCATGACATCACGAAGCCGAACTTAGTTCAGAGCTTCTTCAGTGGGTTGTCACCAGAGCTACAGGGCCTGGTGAATGCTTCTTGTGGCGGGTCCTACTTCGCCAAGGACCACGATCAGGTCTGGGCTATTTTTGAGGAGATGGCAGAGAACTACATGGTGATGTCCCAGACCCGGCTCTACACTCAGAAGACCCAGCCACATCAGCCAGGACCCGTGCAGTACCAGAGGATAGCACGGGTAGATGCAGGTCCTTCCAGTTCGTTCGCAGTAGCAGCAGCAGCAGCAGAGTCATCAGCTGCGGACATGGGTATCATCAGCGAGAAGTTGGACCGCATGGAGCTGATAGAGAAGAAGCAGTGCCAGGGCATAGCGCAGATGGATCAGATGGCACAGGTCTTGAGCGACATGAAGACACAGCTCATGTGTCTCCAGGAGGCACAGACGGCTTCTCAGCCCCGTCTTCAGTCGCGAGGCGACGCCGGCAGCAGCAGCAGCTCGTCCCAGCGCTCCAGCACTCCAGTGCAGCCTAGACAGGTTCACCTTGTACAGGCGGAGCCGTACCAGCAGCCGCAGCCCACCTACCAGTCTCCACCATCTCCAGAGATGCAGATGGTGGTCTACCAGCCGGACCAGCCTCTGGCAGTACTCCCGCCAGCCCCCTTTGATGCCGAGCCGTTGATGGATGTCAACGGGATCTGGTACGACCGTCCCCAGCCTGGGATCCGACAAGACCATCCCGGATTCAGGTGGGGGAGTGGTGGTGCCCAGCCCCAGCAGCAGCCGTCAGGACAGGGAGGGCAGTACTCCCATCAGAGAGACCAGCACCAGCCGCAGCAGCAGCCCCCAGCGTATCAGCAGCAGTCATCCTACGGTCCGCGTCCCTATCAGCAGCAGGGACAGCCTTGGAGACGTGAGCAGCAGGCTCACCAGGGATACCAGCAGCACCCTCCATCCTACCCCTCTTACCCATCACAGCAGTTCCAGCAGCCTCACCCACAGAGAGGCCACCCGTCGGGCTCCCACGAGAGCCCCGCTTTGGATGATATCGCCCGCCTCCTCACGGACCAGCAGGCTACATTCCGACGGGAGATGGACGAGTTCCGCCAGGAGATGCGAGACCTGGTGAGAGGGAAGGCCGCCATACCAGCCCAGATAGAGCCCAATCCGAACAGCCTCAAGAGGAAATCTGAGCAGGTAGTACATACTGAGTCAGCCACTCCTAGTGATCCATTTGATGATACATCTTCGGATTTATTTGATGCTGATTTTGTCACACTTAGGAGCGGTAGGATCCCGGCAGGCGGCGGCGCCTCATCTGAGCACCACCCCGAGGCGCCACAGGAGGAGGAGAGCGGTACTGAGGCCGCTCCAGACAATGACGGTGGTACTGAGGCCACCAAGGATGCTGATCCCACCGACGGTACTGAGGCCGCCGCTTCACCAGATCTAGGAGGTGGTACTGATGCCACCCATGCAGCCGAGCCAGCCCGCGGTACTGATGCCGTGCGACGTCTACCTTCAGCAGCAGCAGAGCAGCCAGCCCGTGGTGGTACTGAGGCCACCGGTGTTTGTAGAGGCAGAGATGTTGTTTTTCCTCGTGTCCATGTATCTCAGAATTCTGCTATGAATAAAGGAAAAGGTTTACTTTCTTTTGGTCCCACTGTGGTGCATGATGTATGTGTGGATCCGGTCCTTGAACCGCTTAGACCTTTTCCTAGTCCTTCATCTGAGAAGGACCCAGTGATCCCCTTCCCTAGAGCCCTTCAGATGGGGAAGGGGAAGAAAAATGATCCAAAAAAGAGAGAGCTTGAGGAGTTCAGCCAGAGCATGATAGATCGGTTTCACATTCAGCTGACCCTCCAGGAGGCTTTGCAGCACATCCCCCTTCTTCAGAGATCTTTGAGAGAGAGGACTACAGTCAGGAGGAGGAGGAGGAACCACACTTCAGAGATCCATGTGCTGACCAAAGCCACGTGCTTTGCGATCCAGAACCGACTGCCAGCCAAGAGGCCAAATGCAGGGGCCCCGTATGTCAGATGCCAGATTAGTGAGCAGTGGTTCGACCGTACTCTTCTAGATAGCGGATCGTCGATTAACCTTCTTCCGGCAGCCCTTCTCGACCGCTTCGAGTTGGGCACTCTTCGACAGAGCAGGACAGTCCTTCAGTTCGCTGATCGATCTGTCAAGAGGCCGAAGGGGTTATTACGAGACGTTATCGTCACGATTCAGGGTCTGCAATTCCCCGTGGACTTCGTAGTGTTGGACATGGAGATCCCTGAGTCAGTGACCGATACCCCCATCATCCTTGGTCGTCCGTTCTTGGCCACAGCCAAGGCGGTGACTGATCATGATAGCGGGAAGGTGTACTTTCGCGTCCAGGGCGAAAGTATACAAATAGAGACGGTCGAGGACTATAGAGCCAGATTCAGATCCCGCTCAGATGCGAGTACCGATTCAGAGCAGCTGACAGACGCAGAGCCAGACATCCACCAAGACTGTGATTTTGTGATCACAGATGATGAGGCAGCTTGGGCAGACCTTGAGACACAGACCACCCTCTCACTTTCAGACAAAGCTGACGCAGAGATGACAGCAGAGGAGAGTCTGGAGAGCACAGACCTGGTTCAGGATACCATTGCGGCAGCGGAGCCGGTCCTCGATCGCAGCACGATGTCTAGTGGTGGTGGTGCTGATGCCACCTTGTTTCCCGGTGGTACTGATGCCACCGTTTCTGATACAGATCCCTCGGATTCAGAGTCTGATTGGGCCGATTGCTATGATCAGATGCCAGACTCGAGTCCAGTTGAGCCTATTGATGAGGAGGAGGTAGATGCAGAGCCGAGCAGAGACAGTGCAGTAGAGCCGCCTTCTCCCGATCCAGTTTGCGAGAGTATGCTTTCACTTTCCCAGGCAGATTTGGCAGACCTTGCAGCTTTCACTCAGTTTCTTCCACAACCAGATTTGCCGGCACCCAGCATTCCAGAGCTGAAGCCGCTCCCTACTTCGCTGAAGTATCGATTCCTTGTGGGCGATCCAGAGATGTACCCAGTCATCATCTCCGCTGAGTTGACTGGAGAGCAGGAATCCCGTTTGATGGGGGTTCTTGAAAAGAACCGCAAGGCGATCGGATGGAGCGTAGCAGATCTCCATGGGATTAGTCCATCAGTGTGCTCCCACCATATCTATCTCGAGGATGGGGCGAAGCCGTCGCGTGAGTTCCAGCGGCGTCTGAACCCCAACCTGAGAGAGGTTGTCATGAAGGAAATATCAAAATGGTGGGGTGCAGGTTTTATTTATCCCATTTCTGACTCCAAGTGGGTTAGCCCCTTGCATGTGGTGCCCAAGAAGACGGGCATCACGACTGTGATCAGTGAGTCGGGAGAGGAGATTGCTACACGAGTACCCACCTCTTGGAGGGTTTGTGTTGACTACAGGAGACTCAACCAAGCCACCAAGAAGGACCATTTCCCCCTGCCTTTTATTGACCAGATCATTGAGAGACTGGCAGGGAAGAGCCATTATTGCTTCCTGGATGGGTACTCGGGCTACAACCAAGTGGCCATCGCTCCTGAGGATCAGGAGAAGACCACCTTTACCTGTCCCTTCAGCACATACGCTTTTCCACGCATGCCATTCGGGCTATGCAATGCCCCTGCGACTTTTTAGAGGTGCATGCTGTCGATCTTCTCGGACATGGTAGGGGAGTGCCTAGAGGTCTTCATGGATGATTTCTCGATCTACGGCGACGGATTCGATTCTTGTCTTGACTGCCTAGACCGAGTACTCCAGCGATGTATTGAGTATCACTTGGTGCTATCTTGGGAGAAGAGTCACTTCATGGTGACTCAAGGGACGGTGCTTGGCCACATCATCTCCAACAGGGGCATGGAGGTTGATCCGGCCAAGGTTGATGTCATTAGAAAACTCACACCGCCGTCCAATCTGAGGCAGTTACGGTCATTTCTGGGGCACGTTGGATTTTACAGGAGATTCATTCAGGATTTCAGCAGGATTGCCCGGCCGTTGACTGACCTCTTGACGAAAGACACCGAGTTCCTTGTCGATGACAAGTGTCTTTCGTCGTTTGCTACTCTCCAGCAGTGTGTGATTGAGGCTCCTGTCCTCCAGCCACCTGATTGGTCTCTCCCATTCGAGATCATGACGGATGCCTCCGATTTTGCCGTAGGGGCAGTGCTGGGACAGAGGAGGGATGGAGTACCATTTGCTATACACTACGCTAGCCGCACATTGGATTCCGCCCAGCGGAATTATACAGTGACAGAGAAGGAGATGCTAGCCGTAGTGTTTGCCCTGGATAAGTTTAGATCATATATCATCGGATCTAGAGTGACTTTGTTTACAGATCACACCGCCATCAGGTACCTCATGGCAAAGAAGGATGCCAAGGCCAGACTGACTAGATGGATCCTTCTACTCCAAGAGTTCGACATTGAGATCAAGGATAAGCCTGGAGTCAAGAATGTGGTGGCGGATCATCTCTCCCGATTAGAGCAGCCTGAGGATTCTGAGCAGATTGATCCTATTAGAGATACCTTCCCAGATGAGGCGATCCTTGCTATCGCCTCACTCCCATGGTACGCCGATATTGTGAACTTTCTCGTTGTTGGGAAAGTCCCACAAGATTGGCCCAGGCAGAGACTTGAGACCTTCCTAGCGAAGGCCCAGTCTTACCATTGGGAGGATCCCATCCTTTACCACGAAGGAGGGGATAGCGTCTGGCGTCGGTGTATTCCTCAGGAGGAACACCATAGCGTCCTCACTTACTGCTACAAGCTTGAGGCAGGAGGACATCATTCTGGGAGGAGAACAGCACAGAAAGTGCTCCAATCCGGCTTGTGGTGGCCTACCCTCTTCAAGGACTCAGATGAGTTCGTGAAGAGGTGTACTGACTGTCAGAGGATGGGCACTTGTGGACAGCGTGATATGATGCTGATGCAGCCCATTCACTTCTGTGAGGTTTTTGACGCATGGGGCATCGATTTCATGGGTCCATTCCCTAAGAGTCAGGGATTCGAGTACATTCTGTTGGCCGTAGACTATGTGAGTCGTTGGGTGGAGGCTATCCCCGCCCGAGCCGCTGATGCGAGGACAGTTTGCAAATTTTTGAGGAAGCATATCATCACGCGGTTCGGGGTTCCACGAGTTCTTATTTCTGATGGGGGATCTCACTTCATCAACGACCAGGTGAAGGCACTTGCTAGCGAGGTCGGCATAGATCATCGTGTTGCTACACCGTACCATCCACAGACGAATGGTCTAGCCGAAGTGTCGAATAGGGAGATCAAGACTATTCTGCAGAAAGTCGTCCGCCCTGACCGAAAGGATTGGTCACAGCTATTGGACTCGGTCTTGTGGGCATATAGGACGTCTTTCAAGACACCTTTGGGCACATCTCCCTTTCGCCTCGTATATGGCAAGCCCTGTCACCTACCAGTTGAGCTGAGGCACAAGTCACTCTGGGCAGTTACAGACATTCTCATGGATCCAGATGGTATAGGAGACCAGAGGAGGGCAGAGCTAGCTGCCCTGGAGGAGCTTAGAGATTCAGCTTTCTCAAGCAGCCTACATTATAAGGAGAGAGTCAAGGAGTGGCATGATTCTCATATCAGCCACAAACATTTTGAGATTGGACAGAGAGTGTGGTTGTTTGATGCGAGGCTTAGATTATTTCCAGGGAAGCTACAGAGCAAATGGAAAGGACCTTATCTGGTTCGGAAGGTGCACGACAACGGTAGCATCGACATATCTGAGTTGTCTTCTGAGAGTACCTTCCGAGTGAACGGCCAGCGGCTCAAGCCATTTCTAGATCATGAGCCGCGGGTCGTTGATATTGCCCCTATTCATTTTGCGTGAGATGTGGTCTTCGACTCACATCTAATGCATCTCACGCCTGAGCTTTACTAATCCTCCGCTGTACATAGATCCAGATGTCCATATCAGCACATTCTTTAGTCCCACATCCCTTTCTCCATCTTGTGATTATGCTATACTTAGGGTGCACTTTACCCTAAGTATAGGGGGGATGTGCGACATTTTGGGTATTTCTTTTGTTTCTGTCTACCCCTGTTTTGCTGCCTATACTTAGGGATATCTTACCCTAAGTATAGGGCGGGTAGACCCTGTACATTTTCCACTCGGCTTTCCCTTTGTGTACAGCCTGCTATACTTAGGATTACTTGATCCTAAGTATAGGGGGAAGACCCGAGTCCTTCTTGACTTTTCATTTTCCTTTGTATAGCCTTCCTTTTTCACTTCCCTATACATAGCACGAGTTATGTCTTCTTCATCGCTCTTGACTCCGAGGACATCGTTCGAGCTAAGTATAGGGGGGTGTGTATATATTTCATATATACTTTAGCCATAACTCGTACTTTGTGTGAGTGTGTTAATAAATAAAAATGGCTAAAAACCACAAAAATTAAAAATTTTTCATGTACATAATCTTCTTTTATTTGCACATACATAGCTAGTGTACAAATTATTTTTGTAAAAATGATTTCAAAAATCTTTTGTGTGTAAAGCTTGTGTAAATATTTTGGTAACAAAATTATGTATATAGTACAAAATTTTTCCAAAATGTTTTGAAAATCAAAAGTTTGCAAAAATCATGTGTAAATGTGTGTAAATATCTTTTTGCAAAACTTGCACTTCATGCATCATCATTCATGATTTCAAAACATTTTTCAAAAATTTTGCATGATTGTAAAATATTGTGTAAATATGCATCTTTTTTTTTGTACATATGTATATAGTTTTTCTTGGATGATAGTTGACATTTAAACTAGCCTGGAATCAAATTGAGAAATGGAGCTTGATTAAGATCTTAATCCACCTAATTCTAAGAGGAACCTTATAGGGCTTAGGTTTAAGGCTTTTCAGGTCCATGGTGACTTAATTCTTTGAGTCCACTAGGCTATGATCACATGTCATCTCAATGAGCCTAAGTAGAGCACTTAACAACAACACATGACTCATATAGATTATGGCTTTACTTGGACAACCGCACTATGCACCGAGCTCTCTACGGATGAGGTGGTGAGGAGGCAGTCTTCCTTGGCTTGGGGTAGCATATGAGGGTAGTACTTCTAGGCGGAACCTCTCTTCTTCTTATAGTGAAGGAAGTGCGTCTCAACTTGGTCTGGTTGCCATGAAGTCTAACAACGGGAGTTGTGGGTTGCAATAAAGCTTCAAAAGAGGGATAGTCTACTGGCTCAAGAGGAAAAACTCCTTGTATATATGTTGCACATGTACATGTTGTATAGATGCACTCGAAAAAAAATGCAAAAAGAAAAGAACTCCAAAAAAGTGGTGGGTCTGAGAGAAAATGATAATCCCACCGGAGTATGTATATAAGTGCAATAAGCAAAGCTTGGTTTCATGATCCACCTATTGTAGCTTGCAGCAGGGAGACTTGGCTACACTGGTCAAGCTCCCAAGGGTACTTGGCTACACTGGCCTTGACCCATTCTCTTCAACCCCCTCTTCTTGAGCCGGTTGTACTTGAACTTAGAAGGGAATACCCCGATTTTCGAGGAAAGAGTGGCCAGATTGAGGTCATAGAGTTACCTTGTTGGGGAGGGTTGTCAAGTTGCCATTTCTGAGGTGGAGAGCTTAGACCTCACTTTCACAGGACAAGAAAAGATTCATGGTCTTGAGGGTTTGTGATTGATGACTTGTTCTGATCTGGAGCATTGAGGAGTCTTGGTTATAGAATAGTGGAACTTAGAGGCTGTTAGGTTTTAAGCTTAAGTCTAAATAAGGTTCCGACACATCAATAATCCAAAGATCTGATTAAGCTCCATACCTCAATTTAATGAAGGCAAGTTTAATAATCAACCTTGATCCATGTACATTCTCTTTTTCTTTTCTTTTTCTTTTTCTTTCTTTTTCACTTCTTTTTCAAATAAGTGTTTGCTAAGGGACTAGCAAAGTATAGTATAGGGGGGTGATGAATACCCATTCATCACTCTTTATTCTTATATTTTAGCTACAAAAACCTATGCAAATGCATGTAGATATGTGTAAATAGGGTCAATTAGCAAAAGCATGCATGTTTGTAAATATAGATAATTAGCATGTTTTTGTGCAAAAATAAAAGAATAAAGATGAAAAAGAAAAAGAGGGAAATATTTAGAATAAATATTGAGCAACCTAACCCAAGGGAGGGCTCAGCATGGGCCTGACCGCATAAAAGCCAAGTAGAGGGAGATAGGGGCTCATGTGTACATATTTGTGTAAATAAATAAATTATATATTTTCCTCACCCAAAAATTTGTCGTAAATATTTGTATATATTTTGTATATATTTAGAAGCTATTAAAAACAAAATAAAAATTTAAAAATCAAAAATCCAAAAAGAACCTTTCACCATGTACATAGATCATTACCCTTTATCTATTTCACCTTGTAAATAAATTTATTTATTTTCAAAACTTTTTGTAAATATTCTATGTATATATTGTAAATAAAATAAATAAAAAGAAACAAAACAAAAATCAAATAAAAATAACAAAAATTAAAATAACAAAAATATCTGGTATATATGCCATGTATATAGTTGTACATATCTATTTATTTTACCTATGTATATAAATAATAAAAATAAAATAAAAATAGCTTTTTATTCCTCATTTTATCCTATAAATAAATAAAATATAAAATAGGAATAAAAATGTATAAAAATAACTAATTAAAAATCAAAAATCAAAAACCCTATATTGTATAAATACCTATGTATAGCTATACTATGTAAATACCTTATTTTAATTTCCAAAAATTAATTAAAATTCACAAAAAAATAGAAAAAATTAAAACAAACATTTTTTATGTTTTGAGTTTTTCAAGAATCGGCCATTTCCTATTTTATTTTGAATTTCCAAGCTATTTATGACGTGGCTGATTCCCATTGGTCCACGGGGATTGTTGACCGCCCGGTCAACTCCCCCCTGTGGACCACTTCACACGGGTCGTGACGCCCGACCTGACTTCCCCGATTTATTGCGTCACGACCCGGTCTCCAAATCCGCTAACCAAGGGCTCCGATCATCCCCTGTGCATCCGGGAACTTCGCCCGACACCTTGCCTAGGGGTCCGTGCTCAATCGAGCCGGACCCAACCCCTTCTTCCCGGACCTGCACCCATATATAACCTGAGCTCAGCCGCCTCCTCTTTCCATCTTTGGCTCCCCACTCTCACTCCCGTGACCTCCATCGCATCCAGCGAGGTGACAGCTCCCGTTTGCCGGTGTTGCAGCGAGGAGGAGGTGGCCGGTCACTGATCCGGCAGCTTTGCGCCGCCGTGCTCCGCCACTCGACCGGAGCTCGAGCCTCAGGCAGTGACACCCTTCGAGGCGACGACCAGGAGCAAGCCAAGCTCCAGCACAGTCTTTCGCTCCACCCAGGTACTCCTTTAGCCCTTCCATTTAGCGTAATTTCTTGTTTCGCCCAATTTGTATCTCTGACGTGTTCCTCTGATTCCGGTCATATCATCCATCATCTCGATCATCGGAACGCACTGTCACCATCGCCTTTCCCCCACGCACGTTCTTCGCCCTTTCACTCAACCCGGCTCGCCCCGGAGCTGGGATTCGAGCTCCACCATCCCCAGCTCGCCGGAGCTCGCTCGTCCCGACCCACAGACCACCGTCACTCCGCTTCATCGGGTCGAGGCACTTTGCCCTCGACCCGCGAAGCTTTTGGTTCATTTTGCAGGTCAAAAGGGAGTCATCTGAGACCCCCTTACTTTCAGACCAGGAGCTTCTCGCCGACGACCTCGCCGGAGCCCCTCCAGGGCTCGGCTGGGCCATCGGACAGCACCACCAGCTGCGGGACTTCACCGCCGATCTTCTCTGATACTTGGAGGCAGCTGAGGAGGACCCTAGCACGCACGCGAGGCCGGCGAAGCTCGCCGGTTGAGTGTTCTTCCACCATCCTCCTTCACCGTCCGATCAGCCCCACCGCTCCAGTTTCAATCACGGCCGTCCATTCATCGAAGAGCAGTTGCCGTTGATTACTTTGGGGAGCTGATCTGGACCGTTCGCGCTGAGGAGAGAGGCACCTGAGCCCAACCCCGTTCGATCATCCACGTGTCCTCCTCCGCACCGTCGATCAGGCCCACGTGCTGCAGGAGAAAGAGGCGCCAGGCACCTGAACCGTTGGATTCGCCACGCGTCCGCCATCGAGCCGTCGACTTAATAAGGGGTAAATTACTTAGGCCCCCTCTTAGCTTTTTGTTTTACGTGTCAGTCCTGTAAATATTTTAGTAGTTTTATTTACGTAGGGTAATTTGCACCTCGGACCTCGTGCTTATTTAGTTTCGCATTTATACCCCTGTGTATGTGATCTCACGTGCTTCGCCACGTGTTTGTCTGGGTTATTTGCAACTATTTCCCTGTACTTCTGGTTGGTTAATGAATGGATAGAAACTTTCTGGTATTTACATTTGTGCCCCTGTGAGCCTTTTATTCACGCATGTGCGGATTTTAGTGGGTTATTTGCAACCGTACCCTTGGACCTTTTGGTACGAGTAACCAAAAGGTCCTAGGAGTTGGTTTTTATTACCAGAAGGTCCCTGAGTGCCCCAGGCACGCGCCACGCGCGTGATTTGCTGGGCAAATTGCACCTGGACCCCCAGAGTTTCGGGTATTTGCACTTAAGTCCTTGTGCACAGTGCCCCCTTTTTGATTTTTAAATAAATATCAAACCACCTCCAAATTCGATGAAAATTTGACACATGGCTTCTGCCATGTTGTTGGATTTTTGAGAATTTTTGAGGACATTTTTGATTTTATTTAGTATTTTTAAAAATTCAAAAACATCTCTTTTAGCTACTGTCTAGGTTTAAAAATCCCAAAAAAATATAAAATCACCCCCAAAAATTCTAAAAAAATTAGCTACTGTTCTTTGTTTGTTGTTTGATTTTCTAGCCAATTTTGGCTATTTTTCATCACTTAAAAACCCTAAAAATCTAAAAACCATTAAAAACTCATAAAAATTATAATAAATAATCCAAAAATCCAAAAACAATAATTTAGGTGCCCAAATTTTCCTTATTTTCTCTAGAATACAGGAAAATTACTCCAGGGCCTTCTGAGATCCCTAAATATTTTATTTTTGGGTTTCAGGCCTTGCTGGACAGTACCTAGGCTTTTTAGCACTGTTTGATTTTTAGAAAATAAAATATACATTAGAAAATTATCAAAAATTCACCAAAAACACTTAAAAACCTAAAAAACATAAAAACCATTTTTCTTGAATTTTTGCTTGAATTTTGGTGAGTTAAATAAATTGTGTAAGTGTGCTTGATTTTGTGTTCTTTAATTTTCTTCATATTCTAAAATCCTAAAAAATATAAAAATTATTAAAAACCACAAAAAAAATACTTTTCTTTGATTTTATTTTCATTTTTACTACTTCGTAGGCCCTAGGCCAACCCGTGCTCCTTGTGTTCGACCCTGGGAGCTATACCAGGTTAATCCCATAGCTAAGACCGCTCTCGTTTTTGTTTTGCTTGATTTGACTTATTTTGAGTGGTTGATTTTTTCTTGATTGAGTGACTCTGAGTGATAGAGGTCGCAACGACCTATTTAGTACCTTTACCTCGTTTGCTCGGGTCGCTCATCAGCTAGCCCGTGAAACTTGGGCAATAGCTGGATGGTCTGCGGGCGAAGCTCAAAGTTCCCAACAATGGGAGGAAGCTGAATCCATCGGTGGTGAGGGTCGTTGCTGGGTTGTGCAACTGCCTCATAGTCATCGGCGGCGGCCTCTCCTGGTTAGGCTCTCCACCTTCGCCTGCAGCTTCTGGTATGTCGCCTCCACCGCCCTCAGGTCTGTCATCTCTTCCCTCTCGCATCTACGCAATCTCCCTCATGAGGTCACCCATGAAAATTCCCTGGTCTCTGATCTGTCTCTGCATGGTCTCCAGGGAGGCTAACAATGAGTTTTTGATGGCAGATTGATCGTATAGGAATGGTGGTGGTCTCTACTCATCTGGGTGTTCCTCTCTGTCATCCATGTCTTGGGTCTCTGCAAAGGCAAAGGAACCCATCTCAGGTGTCGTCAAATGATCTGAGCTCTGTGTTGCACTAAAATCTGACACTCTTGGACTGATGGAAGAAGAAGGGTGGTCGAGGGGGAACAGGGTGGAAGTGAACTCAGGCTCGGAGAGTGGGTCTGGACTCCCTGAGGTCGTCATAGATGAATAGGGAGGAGTGTTGGATAGCGGTGCCGCCAGAGACGGCCTAAGAGATCTCCTTCCCATCATCGTGATTATTGAGAAGAGTGAGGCTGAGAAATGAAGAAGGGGGGCAAAATTGTGCACAATTGTGCAGTATTTTTGATCTTGACCTTAATTTAACTAGCCAATCAAACATAATACAAGGTATTCACCAACTCAACGCGTGAAGCTGTGAAGGATCGGCTATTATCTTTGTAGTTTTTAGATTGAATTTAGGCAATTAATCTTTGAACGAGTCCTTAGAGAGCTACGCTTATAGGAGAGAGTACTGCCAGAAAAGAATCTCGTACTAGTCCTCCTCCTGTGTATCCTCCTCCTGTGTAACATGTATTCTGCACTTTTTGAGGTCCTTGTAACCCTTCCTGGATCCCTACTCAGCCAAAGAAATAGAGGGAGGAAGCCGATAGGCGAAACCGATACTTCGGATCTCGCTCGCAACGGAATCACCCGTGAGCGTGCAAGATCCTACTCGGACGCAAGACAATGAGACAGACACCCCCGTGAAGGTGTGGTCTATGCTCGATACTTCGGGCAAGGTCAATGCTCTACACAATAGACAATCATCAATGGCGACCAAGCCCTACTCATCTACGCACGATAGAAGCGCCAATACTTTGAAAATCCAGGCGATACAAAAGGCAGCCACAGACTGGGTTTTGGGCTCTAATCCTTAAGAAGCCGCTCTCTCACTTGAAAGGAGACCTTCCCATGCAACCTGAGTACAATTGAGGGCTTTGCTCACCCCAAGCAGTGTGTCCAATTAGCCAATTTTATTTAGGTCAAGTTTTCTTTAGCAGTCCCTTTTTTAATTTTTTTGGTGTTATCACTTTCTTTGAGTCAATTCAATACAAGCGCCTAACGTTTTCATATTTTTCCTTGATTACTATTGGATCCAAAAACAGAGGGAGAGAGTCGGAAAAGCAATGCAAGTTGGCACACAGACGGAAATCTCACCTCCGTGCCTAAATGATGAATGCTCAAGTAGAAAGACTTACAGTTCCTCCAGCTCTCTTCATGCAGGATGCAACACATGAATTTGTAAACCTAATCTATATGCGGTATGTAGTCTGATGAAATCGCCCTAGGATGAGTATAGACTATTAGCGTGAAGATCCTTTTTCAAAATTTGACTAAGTCCAAAGAATCGAGACTATAGGTGCATGCAAAGTTAATTAAGGTGTTTGGACCTAGTCTTACGCCAATCAATCCTTAAGCTAGAGCTCAATCACACAAAATAAGAAAACAAAATCGGAAAACAAAGGAAAAAGAAATGTGATGAAAAACCCGATGAAAACGGCGGTGAGCCCCCAAGTGTACAAGCACTTGGAACTTGGGCTCGAATGCCCAAGTCCGAATGTACATGTATTATTACGAATAATGTTTCTCTCTCTCACAAGTAATTACATAAATAATTCAGAAAGTAAGGAGCTAGTCTACAAAATTTCTAAGTCTCCTCATGCACGGGTAGAAGGCTTCACGTGGGAGCCCAGGCGACTAGGAAAAGCTGCCTCCCTCGCTTCGCGGTACCTCTCACAAAGATACAAAGAGGGTGGTCAAATAGCTCAACAATATAAGTTAAATATAAAGTAAATAAAAGAGGCAATATTGGTAAACAAATAATCACAATCAGACACAAAAATATGACCTATACGCTGTTTCTCCCCGGCAACGACACCATTTGATGAGGCCATATTTCGATGCTCTTAAGTTCCACACAAGGCGGGAACTTAGTCGCTAAACCAACTACTCAGAAATCCGAACTATAATCAACAATCAACCCACAATGTAATATCAAGCGATGGAAAACAAGTGTGGAGTCAAAATTTATTATAACTCTACAAAAATGCGTATAGTGTGCAAGTATGTAGAGGTCGAACACAGGGAGCAAGCAAGATAGATCAGGCAAAAATGTGCAAAATGTGATATGTGATCAAATGCCTATAATAAAGAAAAATTTTATGGGCTTTATTTTTTAATTTTTCTTTTTTTTAATTTTTAATTTTATATTTTTGTATTTTGATTTTTAATTTTTCTACTTTTATATTTTATTTTTTATATTTTATATTTTTTATGTTTGTATAAATAGAATATATACACAATAAGAAAAAGGGAATATTAAGGATTTATAAAAATTAGAAAAAATGCTCAAAATCAGAAAATAAAATGTTTTTGGTATTTTTATAATTTTTAGATATTTTTTTGCTTTTTAGATATTTTTCTGAATTTTTCTGATATTTTTAAAAGTCAAAATACTAGAGAACAGTGAACTAAGCTACTGGCCGAAATTAAAATGAGGATTAAAAATAGAAATCAGAGTCCAAAATTCCTCAAATTAATTTTAAATCAAAGAGAATAAATCAGAGAAAATACAGAAATTGAGTTTGCATTTTTAGGATTTTCTTGAATTTTTAAGATTTTTAGGAAGATTTTTGAAGTTTTCTAATTTTTAGGGTTTTTGTTTTGAAAATTCTAATGATTTTTGGTTAGAAGTTAAAAGACACTAAAATAGACTAAAGGTAATTTTTGTGGAATTTTTAGAAGAGTTTTAATATTTTTTGGTATTTTCTAATGCAAACAGTAGCAAAAATACATGTTTTTGAATTTTTATAAATATGAAAATACAATAAAAATGCAAAACAAAAATATTCCGAGAAAGAGCAATAAACAGGAGCTTAATCTAATTTTTTGGTGATTTTTAGTAATTTATAGATGCATGAAATAAATACAAACAACAAATAAAAACTACACAACTAGCAGGGGCATATGCGTAAATATCCAAACATTCAGGGACCACAATGCAATTTTCACACAAAATATATAACTAATAAATTAAGTTCCAGAACCGAATACAAATAACAAAAGCTGCTAGGGCACGCCTACAAATAACCCAACCCTACACGTGATTGGCACACGCCTGGCAAGGACCTAAATGCAATATCAAAAATTCCCAAGGGCTTACATGCAAATAACCCAAAAATATTACACATGGTATCAAAGTTCTTGGACTCAGACGAAATAAACAAACCTGCGAGGGGGTCCTTGCAAAATACCCAGTCCCCTCACGTGCACAGGCACAAGAGGTGACGTGGAGAGGACCTGAGTACAATTATGAAAAGTCTGAGGGTTCCAATGCAAATATTACACAAATATTTAAACTTCAGATGCTAGTTTATGGACTACATAGAAATACAAAATGCATTTGGGTGGCGATGCAAAATACCCAGATCAGGTGAGGATCGAACGGATAAGGGCGCTCCACTTGCCACGCATCACGCCCACGCGCGACGATGACGGTTCACGATCCAATGCTCCGGATTAGATCTCCTTGGCTGATCGAACAGTGAGTGCAGAGGAAGATCCAACGGCTCCTGTGCGTTCTGGAGAGCAGCTAAGATCCGACGACGGAGAGGCGGGGACTAAGAACAGGGAAGCGTCGCCGGTGAAGCGAGCTTCCTCGCCCTCGATCGGCGGCCTCCGACATTCCTTGGGCTTCAAAAGGGGCCTGCAAGCTCCTGCAGTCCTCCTCTAGCTCTTGGGGGCTTCAAAACTCCTCGACGACGGCCGAGGCGCTCACTAGAAGGCGGCGGAGCTACAGCTCCGAGTATCTCCGGCGAGCGAGCAAAACTAGCCCCAGGCCCGAGTCAAAGGCCTTTGACCTGCAAAAATAGGTGAAAGGGTCCAGGGAAAAATGCCTGGACCCCGCGGAGGTTGAAATGGTGCGAGACGCGGCGTGAAGGGTACTCGGTCGGAGGTGCACTCCGGCGAGGTGCTCGTGAGGACGATTCGAATGGCGAAATGGAAAGGTAGTCGGGGGATTATACTCCTAGGACTACGGCGAACAAAAAGCGAAGAAAATAAAGAGAAAAGGATGGTTGCCTCGATGGTTAAAACCATAGGGAGGTATACCTCGACGACGAGCTTGTCGGAGGTGGTGGAGATGCCTCTGACCTCCTTTGCCTTGGCTGACGACACAAGACTGGAGCTGTCACCTCCAGGAACCTGTGAAGCTCGAGAGAGACGAAGAAAGGTGGACCAAAGGGACTCAAAATTTGAATGGAAAGTCGAGGCATAATATAAGGGGTTGACGCACAGGTGGGGAAGAACGAGGCGTAGCGGTTCTCCCGTCGATACATTGATCAAGGTTTCACCTGGGCGTAGGTGACCATTGAACGAGGAACAAAAGTCGTGAAGATTGATAGTCGAGAAGGTGTAAGGATGACCCTCGCATAAATCGAGAAAAAGGTGTGGAAACGAGGTTCTGACAGGCGTACAGGAGGAAGGTCAGACTGTTGACCCTCGGTCAACGGTCCAGACCACCTGGTTGGTCCACAAGGACAAACCAGGAAAAACCTCCTGAAAAAGATTTGAAAAAACATTTAAAAATAGAAAACAAATTTATTGATTTTTTATTATTATATAAAAAATGTTTATTATTTTATAAGGTATTTTAATATGATTTTTAATTAGTTTAATGAGGTATAAAAAATACAGGTTACCTTTTCAGGCTTGTATAGGTACATATATCTATATATTTTAATAATTTATTTTTATTTTGTATTTTTAATTTATTTATTTTTGTTTATTATTTTACAAATTTATAAAGTATTTTTATACACTTAAATATATTTTTATTTTATTTTTCTGAAGTATTTTGTATACTTAATAAAATAGAAGTATAAATTATACAGGTATGTGTATAGGTATTATACCTAGGTATGCTATTTATTCAAGTATTTTATTTGGTGTTTTCTTTGTATTTCTATTTTGGTTTTTAATGTACATATATATTATAAATAATATTTACAAAATTATAAAAATAAGAAATTGTGACAATAAAGAATAATAAATAAAATGAATATTTTAAATCTGTACAAGTATACAATAAGGGTCCAAAACTCAACTTTCAAACCGTAGCTCCGCCAAATGTGAAACCACCGCCATTAAATATCTTATTTCAAATTATATACAATTAAAGGTGAGTTTGATGCATTTCGAGCTTTTATTAGGGAGATACATGTCTAGGGAGTTGGGATTCTGGAATTTTATTCAGATCATAACTTTTTATCTGTGTATTATTTTTGAGTAAAATAAATTTGTATTTTTCTATATTGAATTATCTACAATTTTCATGTACAATGTTTATTTATTTGGAGCATAAAAAGTGGAACCAAAAATAGGTCCCAAAATGAATAAAGAAGGGACAAAATGAAATGGAATTTTATTGTATTCTGGCCCTTATCTACCCCTACTTTATTCCTTGTCGACCTATTCATCGAGATGCCTAGGTCTCGGGGTTTCGGGTCATAAAATATTTACAATATTTTATTCTTTTTCTTTTCTTTTATTTATTCTATAATTTTGGCTTTAAAGACAGTATTTTATACACTTTTTACATGCACATGCATGGATGCTAAAATGCGGGAATTAAGGGTATTTACACGCATTTGCTAGGGTTTTTGAGGCCAAAATGATAGAATAAAGATGATGAAATGTGGATTCATCAGGGATAAGTCTGCTCAGATTCCTCAAGATGCTCTAATCGAAAGAGATGATCCGCCACCACATTCTTGACTCCACGCTTATCCTTAATCTCAATATCAAACTCCTTGAGTAGAAGGATCCATCTAGTCAGTCTCGCTTTGGCATCCTTCTTTGCCATGAGGTACCTGATGGCAGTGTGATCTGTGAAGATAGTCACCTTCGATCCAATGATGTAAGATCTGAACTTATCTAGGGCAAAGACTATGGCTAGAATCTCCTTCTCATTGACAGTGTATAGTTCCGCCACGTGGTATCCAATGTACGGCTAGCGTAGTGAATGGAAAATGGTACTCCATCCCTCCTCTGTCCTAGCACGGCCCCTACGGTAAAATCAGAGGCATCCATCATGATCTCGAATGGAAGAGACCAATCAGGCGGCTGAAGGACAGGAGCCTCAACAACTAGATTCTTGAGAGTCTCAAATGACGCAAGACACTTATCATCAACAATGAACTCGATGTCTTTGGTCAGCAAATCAGTCAACGGTTGGGAAATCCTACTGAAATCATGAATGAAGCGTCCGTAGAAACCAACGTGCCCCAGAAAAGACCGTAACTATCGTAAGTTGGACGGTGAACTGAGTTTCCTAATGATATCCACCTTTGCTGGATCAACCTCCATGCCCCTGTTGGAGATGATATGACCAACCACCGTCCCATGAGTTACCATGAAGGGACTCTTCTCATAGGATAATATAAGATGGACCTCTATGCATCGCTGAAGGACGCATTCTAGACAGTCAAGACAAGCATCAAACCCATCGTCATAGATCGAAAAGTCATCCATGAAGACCTCCAAGCACTCACCCACCATGTCTGAAAAGATGGACAACATGCACCTTTGGAATGTCGCCGGAGTGTTACATAGACCAAAGGGCATCCGTCTGAAAGTATATGTCCCAAAGAGACAGGTGAATGTGGTCTTGTCCTGATCTTCGGGTACAATGGCCACCTGGTTGTAACCAGAGTACCCGTCAAGAAAGCAGTAGTGACTCTTCCCAGCTAGCCTCTCTATAATCTGATCAATAAAAGGCAACGAGAAATGATCCTTCTGGGTGGCATGGTTCAATCATCTGTAGTCCACACAGACCCTCCAAGAAATTGGTACCCGGGTAGCGATCTTCTCTCCAGACTCACTCACAACTGTAGTGATGCCCGTCTTCTTTGGCACCACATGTAATGGACTAACCCACTTGGAGTCGGAGATGGGGTAGATAAAATCAGCGCTCCACCATTTCAAGATTTCCTTCATAACAACCTCTCGAAGGTTCGGGTTCAGTCGCCGCTGGAACTCACGTGACGGCTTGGCGTCCTCTTCGAGATAGCACAGGGCCGGACTTATCCCCTGGAGATCAGCTACACTCCATCCTATTGCCTTGCGGTTCTTTTCAAGAACCTCCATCAAACGAGATTCTTGCTCTCCAGTCAAGTCTGTTGAGATAATGACTGGGTGCATCTCATGCTCGCCTGTAAGGAACCTATACTTCAGCGACTGTGGCAAGGGCTTCAGCTCTGGGCAACTGGAAGCTTGCAAATCTGGACTATGAAAGGTTTGAGTAAAAGCAACCAAATTTGCATGGGAGAACTCTCGCTGATCATGACAATCCGATGAAGACTGCTCTGCTAGTGTGTCTGTGCTCTGAATAGGATCAATCTCCACCCTAGCTGTTGGCTCTGTAGGAATCAGACATGGAATCAACTCATCAAACTCTGCCCAATCAATATCTGACTCCGAGGGATCTAAATCTGAATCAAGAGAAATATCAACTGCCTCGCTTTCCTGAACGCTGTCTACAGCCTCGAATGTGTCCTCTACCAAGAGTATGCTCTCCAAGTTCTCCGCTGCTGGAATCTGGGAATTAGCGGGATCTGAATGTAAGAGGATGGCTCGTGAAACAGGATCTGTCCAAGCAGCTTCATCATCTGTTTTCATAAAATCGCACTCCTGGTAGACGTCTCGCTCTGCCTCTATCACCTGCTTTGAATCACTAAGCGGCTCCGAGCAGGCTGAATCTCTCGCTCTAGTCTCATCGATCATCTCTGTTTGTAGACTCTCTCCCTCAACACGAAATTATACCTTCCCGCTATCATGATCGGACACTACCTTGGTTGTGGCCAAGAACGGGCATCCTAGAATGATGGGGGTATCAGTCACAGATTCAAGGATCTCCATGTCCAACACAACGAAGTCCATGTGGAATTTCAGGCCTTGAATTGTGACGACCTTGTCCTTCAACAACCGCTTCGGCTTCTTGACAGATCGATCAGCAAACTGAAGGACCATCCTGCTCTGTCAAAAAGGTCCAAACTCGAATCGGTCGAGTAAGGCTGCTGGAAGTAGGTTGATAGAAGAGCCGTTGTCTAATAGAGTTCGATCGAACCTCTGATCATGTATGTGACATTTGACATAGGGAGCTCCTGCATCTGGCCTCTTGGCTGGCAGACGGTTCTGGATGACGAAGCAGGTGGCACGAGTGAGCACATGGATCTCTGAATGATGGTTCCTCTTCTTCCTGCGAATGGTGGTCTTCTCTCTAAGGTTTCTCTGGAAGAGAGGGATGTGCTCCAAGGCCTCCTGAAGAGCCAGTTCAATCTGGAATCTATCAATCAATTGCTGGTTGAACTCTAGTTGCTGAGACTTTTTTGGATTTTCTTTTTTAGTCCCCTTAGCCAAGCGAAGGGCTTGAGGGAAGGGGATGGCTAGGACCTCCTCATATGAAGGGCTAGGATTAGATCCCTGTTGTGGTGAAATAGAATCCATACACATATCTCCATGCATCGCAAATGGACTCACAAATAAAGAACCCTTTCCTTTATTAGATTTTCCAGAATAGTCCCGAGATACAAACAGAAGGAAACACAACAGGAATAGAATGGGTGGCCTCAGTACCACCGTGGCATCTGGACTTGCGGCATCAGCACCGCACTTTGGCTCAGCATCATCATCTTTGGTGGTATCAACACCACCTCCTACATACGGTGAAGTAACAGCCTCAGTACCGTCAGTTGGATCTACATCCTTGGTGGTGTCAGCACCACCGTCATCAACATCATCATCATGAGCGGTATCAGTACCTCTCTCCTCCTCATCTGGCGCTCCTGAGTCCTCATGTGGTCGTCGCTCAAATGAGGTTGTCGGTTGGTATCCTACCGCTCCTAAGTGTAACAAAGTCAGCATCAAAAGTATATGCAGAAATATCACCAAGTGAGTCACTAGGAGTGGTAACCTCTGTAAACTCTACCTACTCAGATCTCCTCTTCAGGTTGTTCGGATTCGGCTCGATCTGAGCGGGTATGGCAGCCTTTCCCTTCACTATCTCCCTCATCTTCTAATGGAACTCGTCCATCTCCCGCCTGAACGTGGCCTGCTTCTCGGAGATAAGGTGGGCTAAATCATCTAAAGGTTGGTTCTCATAGGCGGGCCCATGAGAACCGAACAGGTGGCCTCTCTGAAAGTGAGGCTGCTGCTGTTGAGTGGAATGAGGGGAATTCTGGTGAGAGAACTGTTGAGGTTGTTGCTGCTGCCTCTACAGTTATCCCTGTTGATAGGGACGAGGACCCTGCTGATAGTGTGGCTGTGGGAAATGGGGCTGTTGGTGCTTCTGGCTATACTGACCACCCTGAACTACATGTTGTTGCTGGGATGAGGTACCTCCGGTTGACCAACGGAATCCAGGATGGTCTCGTCGGATTCCAGGCTGAGGTCGGTCATACCAAATCTTGTTGACTTCCATCAATAGCTCCTGCTCGTAAGTGGGTGGGGGAAGAACTTCTAGGGGCTGATTCGGCTGGTAGACCATCATCTGACTATCCGGAGACGGTGGTAGATATGCATACTGCTGCTGCTGAAACGGCTCCGCCTGAATATGATGCACTTGTCGGTAGTGGGCGGAGGGATGAGTCAAGCTGTTGCTGCTGCTGGGATCTGCCTGTGACATGAGACGGGACTGAGAAGCCATATGTTCCTCCTGGAGACACATGATCTAGGTCTTCAGGTCACTCAGCATCTATGCCATCTGATCTATCTGAGACATGCTCTGGCACTGCTTCTTCTCTATGATCTCGATGCAGTCTTGCTTCTCGCTGCTAATCCCCATATCAACGACTGACGACTCTGCCTGTTCTATGGCTGCTGACGATGTAGAAGGACCTACATCGACCCGTGCTATCCTCTGATAGGACACGACCTGTGGTGTGGGCTTCCTCTATGTATAGAGGCAGGTCTGGGACATAAATGTGTAATTCTCTGCCATCTCCTCGTAGATGGCCCAGACATGATCCTTATCCTTGGCGAAATAGGAACCCCCACAGGATGCGTTCACTAGCCCCTGCAACTCCAGTATAAGCTCGTAGAAGAAACTCTGGACAAGGTTGGGCTTGGATATGTCGTGATGGGGACACTGGTCAATGAGCTCTCTTAATCTGTCCCATGTCTCATGGAACTGCTCGTTGGGAATTATGGAGAAGTTGTTGATCAGGGATCTGGCTGCATTCATCCAGCCGAGTGGATGGTACTTATTCAAGTACTCATTCCGGAGTTGTTCCCATGATGAGACGTATTTTCCTAGGTGCTTCAGCCAATAGGCTGCTCTGTCAACGAGGGAAATGGGAACACCATCATCTTGATGGTATCCTCATCCACGAGGCGATCGTGGACTGTGCTGCAGATCATCTCGAACTCCTGGAGATCGAGGTGCGGCTCCTCGGTGGCAAGCCCGTGGAATCGGGGTAGTAGTTGGATGGTTTAAGGTGGGAGCTTGAAATCTCCCAGAATGGCTGGCAGTTGAATCCATCTATGGGTTAGAGTTGCACCAGGGTTGTGCAACTTTCTCATCGGACGTGCAGATGCTATTGGCTGTGCGGGCTCATCTGGCTCCTCTCCCTCAAGAATATCTCCTCCTCCACCGTCTTTGCGCTGATCTCTGGCTACTTGCATCTACTCCATCTCTCGGCACATATCGACCATGAAAGCCCCCTGGTCTCTGATCTGACGCCACATGGTCTCCAGGGAGGCTAACAGGGTGTTGTTGATGGCACCCTGATCTAGTACGTAGGTCTTGTTCCTGCTGGGTTCATCGGTGTGTTCCTCACTGCTAGCCATGGTCTCTGAAATGGCAAAAGATCCAAACTCAAGTGTCGTCAAATGATCAAATGTCTGTTGCGATCTCTGCTCGGGCATCTCAGGACTGGTAGAAGGGTGGTCAAGGGGGAACATGACGGAGTCAAACTCGGGTTCGGAGAGCGGGTCTGGGCTCTCGTGAACCAACCTAGATGAGGAGACCGGAGTGCTCGAAAGCAATGCAACCAGAAGCTGCCTAAGGGACCTCCGGCCCATCATTGTGATGTAGCGAGTGAAGGCAGATGAGAGCTAGAAAACACACAAGATCGGGCAAGCAAAACCCCCAATTCACCTACTCACGTAGAGCTGATGACCATAAAGGTTCGGTCTTTTATCCTGTCGATTTTATTTAGGTGATCAAGCAGTCTTTCAGAGCTATTAAGCGAGATGTTGGGAATCCAACACTCTCAGGAGACGGTCCCGATCCCAAGGCTAGATCTTTCCCAGCCAGTACAAGTCACATACCGTTTACCGACTACCCAATTGACTCGCTCTGTTAAGGATATCGTGGCCCTCTTTATCGGAAACCGGAGCGATCCTCACTAGAGAACGACTAACCCAAAATCAATAGTCTGAGGAGAGGTCAGATGTGGCTCTAGCCTAGTGTGCGGGTCACTCTCTCACTCATCCAAACCAGACAATGAGGGGATTGCTCTCCCAAGACAAGTTTTTCAAATCAGGTGTCTTTTAAGGTCAAGTGTGTTTAGCAGTCCCAATTTTATAGTTTTTCTTCTTAGGTATTTTTCAAGCAAACAACGCCTAATGAATTTTCCGATTCTCCTGGTTATTTTAAGTCTAAAAATAGGTGGAGAAATCAAAAAAGCTGATGCACGGTCAAACACTGTGATGCATGCAGAGTAAGAAATGCGTACCTGACTCCAGCTCTCTACATGAAGGATGATCCGTGCATAAAATAAAAGATTGAAATAAAACTACATGTATGATGCAAGAAGAAATCGGCCTTAGACAAATAATTTCTACTTGAGAAGAACGATAGCTAATGGGTCAACAAAAGGGGTTGGGGTCCGGTCTCTGATGCCGATCGGTGTCCGCCACAACGGATCCTGCCAGCACTGTATATGGCCTCTAGCGGCACATGACCCTCAGGTGATCGAGTTAACTTTTGCTTTTGTGATTTAATTAATAAGGTCCACTTATCGATCCATAGGAACAAACAATCAATTAGGGCTGGGGCCTTAATTAATTACGTCACAATTAAGCCAAAAATCCTAAGTCTAAGGGCCAAAATCTTCGAGAATCAAAAATAAAAGAAAAATGCGATAAACACAAAGCCGGCATAAAATCTGCGGTGAGGTCCCCCGAGCACACTAGTGCTCGACGAAACAGACCCCGAGATAAAGCCAAGTCTAAGTCTGAGTCGTGTCATGTATTATTACAATAATAGTAGCAAGAAAATAAAACTAAGACAAAAGCTCCTCCCAAAGTCCTGCTCCTCCTCTCCTACAATTTCTTGCGGCTCGATGCAGAAACGAGCCGCCTCCGCGTCGCTCGGGTGCCTCGATACTCCTAAGATAGCAACCCTCGCTCGTCGGGCCCTCGTAAGAAAGGGAAACATAAACTTATGGTCAGATCACAGTTATTAAAAAAATAAAATGAAATGAAATAAATGAATAATGAAAATAGAGAAGAAATTAAAAGGAATTAAAAAGAAAAACAAGAAAATATAAAAAGAATATAGATAAAGAAAAAAAGAAGAAGAAAAATAAACACAAAGCCCAAAAAAAGGAAACCGACTACTAAGCCGTGCTCCCCAGCAACGGCGCCATTCCGATGACACGCTTTTGCTACTCGGGTTAGGGATATCTAAGGTCGTTGCGACCCTAATCGCAAGGCGCAATCAATCAAGAAAAATAGACCACCAATAAAGATATCAAAAAATCAAACAAGGCAAGCAGTCTTGCTAATTTATTTTACCTGGTATAGATACCAGGGTCGATCACAAGGAGCACGAAATGACGAGTCTAGGAAGTAGTCGGGATACCGAGAAAAGAAAGAAAATGGTGGTTTTTAATTTTTCAAAATTTTTTATGGTTTTTATAATGAGAAAAGGAGTAAAGAAAAACCAAAAAACAACGCTCAACCAATTATTTAAGGGTCCAAAAATACTCAAAAATTCAAAACAAAAATATTTTTAGGTTTTTAAAATATACAAGTGTTTTTGTGAATTTTATGAGGTTTTTCTTATTTTTAATTAATTTTCTAAAAATACAAGAAAGTCAAAAACAGAAAGCAATGTACAGCTGGGATCTAAAGGCAGATTAAAATTACTTAAAATTCCTATAAAATCCTAGCAGTATTTTATGTGAAACTCCAAAATAAAATCTACCTACAGAAGAAGAAAAAATATTTTTTTTGTAATGAATTTTTAATGATTTTTATAAGATTTTTACTCCTTTTCAATTTTATGGATTTTATAAATGGGAATGAAATGAAAATTGGGCAAGAGCTAAAACAACACAAAACACATAATCAAAAAAATTTTAGAATTTTTAAAGGTTTTTTATATTTTTATTTGATTTTCTAAAAAAAATAGGGACAATTTTTAATGTTTTTGAATTTTAGAAAATAATAAACAAAAAAAAACCAAACCCAAAAAACATCAAAATTCCTACACAGTTGCGGGAGCCACATGTCAAAATTTTGTGATTTTTGGAGCAATGTCGCTATTTTTTAATCAAAGACAAAACACACAGCTCATAGGGACCAAAATGCAATTAAAATAAGTCTTGGGACCAAAAAGTAATGCGCAAGAAAAGTCTAGGGTCAACTTTGCAAATTTTCCATCAAAACACGTACATGTCGTAAAACATCACTCACAGGGGTATATTTGCAAATATGAAAAGTAAATATGCAATCAATAATTGTAAAGAAGTTCAGAGTACATAGTGCAAATATCCCAAAAAAACACGTAATGAAGCACGTGACGACACACAAGCAGGACTAAAATGTAAATATGAAAAAATACAGGTACTGAAGTGCAAAATGGTCCAACTGTAATTTTATTTTACAAACTAAAATAAAAACTAAAATAAACGTAGGATAGAATGAGCAATATAGCCATGGAGGCATGTGAGCGGCACATGACAAGACGCGTGGCAGTCGTTGATGAGGCGCGATCGTGCGGCTATGGACGCGTCAGATGTCAGATCTGATGGCTGTCAGTTTTCGGTGATGTGGCTGGTACGGGGCCATTAGATCTGACATCTAACGCCCAGACATCTCCAGATGATGGATGGATATGATGACGTTTGGGAGATGAACTCGATCGGACGGTGAAGAGGGCCTCTGGAAGAACAGTGTCTGGGCACACAAGAGATGATGTGTAGCTCCGATGAAGGATCCGAAGGTACCAATAGGATCGTGGGGTCCTTCCGTATCGGGTGGTCGACTCTGATGGAGCAGCTGACTGTTGGATGGACGTGGCGACGACTAGGACCTGGAAGCACTCCGACGAAGGTGGTGGAAGACGATCTGGATGGTCTCCACATGCGTCAAGGCCTGCACGAGACAACTCTGACTCGGAGCGATGCTCAAGTCAGGGTTATTGGGTCTGAAACATAGAGAAGTGACAGTGGATGGGGGTGGGTCTCCGGCGAGGATGATAGAAGAGACCGATGACCTCATCTTGGTGATCCGAGCTAAGATCAGGGTGATCAGGCTGCGTGGGAAGGTGTAGGGTGAGCGTGTAGGTCGATCTGAATGGGTAGATGAAGAGGACGAGGCTCCGACCGGCTGGTCGGAGCTGGCGGAGTGACGACGAAGTGCAAATGAAAGATTGAGAGAAATAACTAAGATAGGAATGAAATGAAGGCTACCTGAAGGTCCGAACGACATCCTGAGCTCCAGGGGAGATGAACGTCAGGGTTGTGGCCTCGACCACGCTGCAGCTGGCGAAGGAGGCTCCTCGCGGCGGTTCTCTGGCCACGATGGGTGAGCGTCGGCTGCAAAACACCTCTCCAAGCACCAAGAGTGGCCTCCGGCTGCTGTCACCAAGGTGAAGGTGTCTAGGGTATCAGAAAGGGGTGCGCGCGAGTTGAGGAGCTGGGAAAGCAAATGAAGACTTTATAGAGCAGTCCCAGGTACCCGGAAGAAACAGGTCGAGGTGCGCGAACCGAGGGGCGGATCCCTAAAGGAATCAATGGGCGAGGATCGTGGATATCCCCTCGATAATCAGAGCCTCGAAATAGACTAGATGAAGGTCAGATCAGGTCTGGACAATTCGGTGAAAAGTGCTCAAGCCGGATCCGAGCGAGGGGGAGTCAGAAAAAGATATCCAAAAATATTTGTAAAATCAATTAAAAATAACAAATGATTTTAAATCAAAAAGTGTACAAAATGAAAAATATTTGTTATTTTCCAAACTATTTTTCTATGTTTTTTATTTATTTTTATGAAAAATGATTTATGGTTTATACAGTATAATGTATTATATACAGGTATAAAATACATACATATTTTGTACAATTATTTTTAATTTATTATTTTTATAAAAATACCACAATTTTATGTCTTATTTATTTACAATCATAATATTTGGAGTATAAAATATTTTTTATGTTATTTTTATTATTTATTTACAAGTATAAATTAAATAGGGAAAGATACATATTTACATGTATTATATACAATGAGAGAGAGAGAGAGAAAGAATTTTATTCTCATTTTATTTTTATTTTATTTTTCTAATTTTGGTTTTATTTTGAGAAATATATACAAGGAAATAAAAATACCTTTTTATTTTTTATTTTTATAGAAATAAATTATATACATAGATGATATATATATGTACAAGGTGAAGTGGCCCTATCTCTCTCTACTTATTTTATTTGGCAATCAGGCCCATACTGGGCCCTCTCTTGGGTTTAGGCCACTCAATATTTATTCTAAATATTTCCTTCTTTTTCTTTTATTCTTTATTCTTTTATTTTTGCACAAATACATGCTAACTATGGAATATTAACACATGCATGCTTATTGCTAAATTATTGTATTTATAACTATTTACATGATGCTTTGCTAAGATATTTAGCTAAAATAAAAGAATAGAGAGTGATGAATGAGGATTCATCAAGCTGTCACCTCCGACGGTCTAGGAGCTCGATTTTTGGTTTGAAATGGTGGATGCTTGATCTGGAGGCGGTGGCTTAGGTTTTATAGGAGAGGAATCATGGGTAATAGTCAGTGGAGGTAAATGATTGGAGGCAGAGTGAAGGTGATGGTCATCAATTGATGTAAGTTGTTAATGGAGGAGGGGTTACATGCAGGAAGGGTATCCAAAGGGGGCGACGTGTAACAACAGAGAAGGAAGAGAGAAGGCGACGGGTGGTAGTTGCGCGGCACCGAACGATTGGGTGCAAGAGAAGGAAGAGGCAGGGTTCATGTGCTTAGCATGTGACCAAGAGAGTGAGATGGACGGCGGTGGGGTCATGTGCGATGCAGTGACCTAGGGAGAGGAGAGAGAGAGAGAGAATAAGGAGGAGAGAGGAAATGAAAGGGAAAGGAATAGAGGAAAATAAAAAATAAATAAAAGTTAAAATAATTAAATGAAAAATATAATAAGATTAAAATAAAATTTAAATAAAATTAAGAATTATATAGTAGTAAAAAATAAAAATATTAAATAATGATAATAAATAAATAAAAATCAAAAAATAAAAAAGAAAATAGTAAATGAAGTCAAATAAAAAAGCGATCAACATGAAAATTGCTCGCCCTGATGAGATCTACAACTTTTGTGAAGCATATAACATTAAAATTAGTCAACTATATAAAATGTATTTTTGCAGTTTCTCCATAAATAATAAATTATCACAATTTTGTACTTTGTAGTTTTTTTATTTTTAATAAGATTTTAATTAGTAGATTAATTTATATGCAATATATACATAATTAATATTATTTTTACATATTTTAATTCTTTATGCCAAGTTAGTAAATCAAAGGATATAATGAAAGAAAAAGTAGGTCAAAATATTCCATTTTTGTATTAAAATAATAAGCTTAATCAAGGTTAAAATACATATTATTTAATTATAGATTGTAATCCTAATTTTAGCACAATTAATGTATGTTAATAAATTGATTTTAACGGATTTAATTAGTGATTTATTAAATGGATTTTGTTATCATCATATAAAGTAGATGAATCATGGATTCGTCACATCCCTATACCTAGATCTTTGCTTGTCCCCAAGAAATTTTTAGTGAGTCAGAAGGTCGAATGCCTAACTGTATACGTGTGAATTTCAAGACTTATCTCATTAAGAAAGTTTGATTTTAGTGGTCCTGAAATTATAAGCTCAACTAAGACCCAATCAAAAGGAATTTATCTAATTATCGGACTCTATGTTTATACATATAGTATAAGAGATATGACATTTAATGTATACTGCATTAATGAGAGTCGAGTCGAAACTTCACCCAAATTCCTGATCCAAGAGATTCTCCTCAAGAAACACTTCTTAACACTAGAGAATAAATCAGTTCTTGCATACAATCTACCGTCTCAGTAATTTATCAGACTTGAATATGTAGATGACATGCCAGATGATGGTGGTCTTAGGTTTGTGTAATTTCTTCTCTCTTACATTGGAACAAGGATCCTCTCGAGTGCCTTATTACTCAACACATGTATATTTTTTTGTTGTTGACCAGTGTGTCCGTCAAGAGTCGTTGAGTTGTCTGTACTTGTTTTCTTGGGAGTACACCAGGGTGTGTCTTCTTTAAGTATCTTATATACTTACACCCAAACTTGTGTACTATACATATTATTTTGTATGGTATAATAATTTTATCCCACCTTATTTATTGATTGTTCATTATTGTGGGTTAATTGTTGATGCACTAGATTGTTGATATCTAAGAGCCAAGAGAACGATCGATATAGCGATTACCAGACCTGATTTGTCGGGCACTACAGACCCTCCAAGACCGGACGTTAGGATCCCTCTATGATCCAAGTGTTCATCAAGGGCATAGGAGTCTCTGTTTATGACGAAATTAGAATGACATATTAGAGTGATATAATAATGAAAAAATATGGCGGTATTTTTCAAAAAAAATCGTCGAAATGTGAGGCGAGCCCCCCCCCCATTTTCCCGTATATATATATATATATATATATATATATATATATATATATATATATATATAACTTTATAATATATGTAGTATATAGTAGGAGAAAAAGTAATATATGCCCATTACCAGACACAACTATGTTTCCTATTGGTAAAAATGAAAATTCTTTTAATTATAAATCAAATATGTGGATCTTAATTTATACTATAAAATGAATATTATATTAAATTTATCAAGCCATTTGGAATTATGTAACTCTTCCATCGACCAATTCTAGATTCATTCTGTTTGAGTTGTTGATTATCTTTTATTGTGTTCACACTAGCACTTGAATATTTAAAACATAGTGTGCACACACTTCTTTCCCCTCATATGATAGCCTAAGATAAATAGGTAGAATAAAAAAGAATTAAAATATTTTAATAAAAAAAGAAATTTTAAAAGTAGAAATGGTCTTGGGAAGGTGAGTGGAGGGTGTGACATGTCGCAAACACTAGAAACACAATCTGGCTTTAGTTTATAGAGCATGGACATGGTCATTATATGGCGCGTAGTATAATTATAATTAGGGATATTTACATTCATAACCCTTAGTAATTCTGTAATTACATTCATAATCCTACGTAATCACGAATTACATCCAAGACCCTCAATAATGCTTAACTCTTACACCCATAACCCCATGTTAACTTCCATCCAATTTCCTGTTAAATATGACGGTATCCGTAAAAAATTTTACATTTTATACCCTTTAAATTCCTATTATTTATACAATGCAAGAAAAAGTTCCTAGATTCGTGTAGATATAGAACAACATATAAGTTATCATGCTTGCATATCCATCATTTGAGTCTCCAACAATTATTCCAATCACTACATATCCGATTTGACCGATGGACGAATATGCAAGCATACGTTTCATGCTTGTTTGAGTAATAGCAATGAGATTCCTCAATATCATGCTAAGAATAGCTATGATTTCCAGAAGAAGATGACATTCGTTTGATGAGAAATAAAAAGGAATATCGAAAATTCGAGTGGCTGAAGTTGGAGTAGCTACTTTTGAAGTAATAGAAAGAAAAGCAATGACTGGAGTGGGAGAGTCAGAGTCGAAAAGAGGATTCCTCACTTCTTTCTCTCATTCAAGATCGTGCATGAGACTTTCATCTCGCACGGCTCCTAAGTGATAAAAGAAAGAAGAACCCATCTTCTTTTTTTATTACCTTCCTCGCGTGTGTATAAGACCAAATCCATTCAATTTCTAAAATGGATTACTAATCCTTAACAGTGGTTGTGAATGACTGACTTTTTCAAACTTTCGACCTTGGTTGCTTAGGAGCAAGTCAAAGGGATTGAAAAATAGAACCATCTGATTTGATTCGTTCTCAATAGCCATGAGATGATCATTGTTCCTCTCCAAAATAATAAATATATGACCAATTAAAAATATCTATAATCGACCTGTCTTAATTTTTAATAAAAAATCCTTCATTATAAAGGGCCCGAAATATAATAAAAATTAAATAAAAATGATTCTTGCTCTTGCTCGTCAAAGATTTTTATTCTTATCTTATTTTCCCGGTCTATTAGAACATCTTTGTTTAGATAGTAGCATATACAGTGAACAAACAAAAAGGAGTTGGTGTTAGCAATTCATTAAGAAAATAAAACTTATTTAATTATTCTATCCAATTAACTTTAACTTAAAAAATGAAAAAAAAAAGACTTTTATTTGAACATTCCGATTAAAAAGAAGATTGTATTTTTACGCATATTAAAATCTGACCACTCCATTCCTCCTCCAAGTTCCCTGCTCCCCTCCTTCCTCCCCTTTCTCCTCCAGCCCAGGCAACCCCCCACTGCCACCATCCACATCCAGGTAACCCACGTCCTCCTCCCCTCCCTCCCTCTTCGACCTCCACCTCCCTTTCCTCCTTCAGAACCCACTTGCCTACAGGACCCGTCGAAGCCCCCTCATCCCCCTCCCCCTCCCCACCCTCCCCCTCCCCCCGGTGGAAGTCCTACCCCCTGCCCCAACCCCCACCGCTAACCTCCACCTCTGGGCAGTCCACGTCCTCGTCCCCTTCCTCCCCCGCTGACCATCTCCTCCTCCAGAACCCATCTGTAAGCCACTCCCTGATGAATCTCCATTTCATCACCGTTATTCTTCCATTTTGGCCTTTAAACCCTAGTTAAATGCATGTATATATCATTATTTTAGAGAAATTAACATTTAGTATTTATTGTGTAATATTATATATACTATATTTAAAGTCAAAATAAAAGAATAGAAAAATAAAAGGAAATGAAATACCAAAGGTATTTAATGGCCCTAAACCCCAAGACCTAGCATAATGATGACTGGATCGAAAAGGAATAAATTAAGGGGAGATAAGGGCCAATAAATAAAAGAAACCATAATCCATAAATCCTCAATAATGTATTTTGGGACCTATTTTATTATTTATTATTTATACCTCAAATAAAAAAACTTTGTATATGAAAGTTGTAAATACATTTACATAGGAAAATACAAATTTTATTCCATATAAAAATAATTAATATTATACTTCCTACACTCAAAATAAAAATAAAAAATCCAAACATCCTAGACCCATATCTTCTACATTTGAACTCAAAAGTCATTAAAATCACTTTAATTGTATATAACTTTTTATTAACTAGTTAACGAAGGTGGTCATTTAATATAGAGTTATGATACAAAGGTTAGGTTTTGGACATCTATTGTACAATATACCTGAATGTAATAATTATTTTATTTATTCTTTATACTTTCATTATTTTATATTTTATATTTTTATAAATATTATTTATATTGTATATACATAATTAAATTAAAATAAAACCATATATAATACACTAAAATAAATATGTATACAAAAATACATAAATGAATACATTGTATATATACATTTATGATTAATACCTATATTTAATTAAGTGTACAAATAAACTTAAAAAATGCAATAAAAATATATTTTAGTGTATTAAGATAAGTTATAAATATATAAATTATGTACATAAAATAATAAATTTCAAAATATAAAATAAAAATTAAATACATATAATATAGGTAATTATACCTATATCTCTACTTGTAAAAAGTAATCAATAATTAATTAAGTTCTAAAATAAATAAAATCATAATAAAATATAATATAATAAACATTTTTTATGTTTTAACCAAAAATTAATAAAATCATTTATTAATTTATTTTGAATTAATAAATATTTTATTTGCAGTTTTGTCATGTAGCGTACATACATGGCCTAATCAGGGCTTAGAAGTAGTTGACCACATGTCAATTCTCTCGCCCCCTTGGTTCGACCGCCTGTCAGAGTTTTGACCCGTCTTCCTTAAATTACCGCGCCCAGTCCTTGCACCCATTAAGATTGATATCTTCTTGGCTTTTGATCCTCAACCATCGGGCTTTCATGCCAACATCATTCCTTAGTCGAGGCACCTCTAAATTGAACTCATTCTCCCGATGAAGAAGCCCTTATACATATATCTCACCTCCACCATTTTTGAATCTCGATCCATCTTCCACCAAATAAACCCAAGCCCTAGCCTCGATTGAGCCTCTTAGTGACAGTAGGAGTGCACTCAACACTTCAGAGGGCATATTCGATGTTGATCCGAGGTCAATATGAGCTTCACCGACCAACTCCGCCGCAAGCTCTGCTCCCAGCTCTTGTGGGCAGGTGAGCCATTATTTCTTTGCATTTTCAATTCTCAGGCGTAGCATTTGGATAGAATAGGGTTTATTTTCAGTTAATTTAGCTTGTATTTTGTTAAAAGTCCAATTCATAGTTCGTCGGAGCTGAGTTCTAATGAACCTCCCCATCGTGTTTGGACCATGCTCCTCCCAGTTTCTCTCTACCAATTCGCTCCTCAATGCATTCCCTTTGCCCCAAGCACTCACGTCCACCTTGGTCCCTTTCTTAGACGTTCTATCTAAGAAGACATTCGTTGGAGGGCTCCGTTAGACCTCACTTCTGCTCATCTTGTACCTTCCATATCTAACCGCCGCCACAACAAGCTCTCTGCAAGAATGTAGACATGGAGGAGACAAGAGAAGTGGGAAGGTGTGACAACTCTTAACTGATCATCATTGGGAACCACCTGTTGAAGGTAGATATCGTTGAGAAGAAGTCGCAGGACTTAGAGAAGCTCGTCGGGATTAATCGGAGAATGAAGGGGCTAGACAAGCTCGACATCATCACCAAGAAGCTGGAGTTGCTGGTGAACACTATCAGCACTTGCAACGCAGTGACTGCCACACCCGAGCCTCCAGCTGAGAAGAAGGAGCAAACGTAGCCACAACTGCCTCAACCGAGTCCTAGCCAACCTCCGGTCCAACACGTATAATATGTGCCGGTCTCAGAGTAGCAGCATCGACAACCGCAGACTCAGATGGTTAGCCACCAGAGTTTCAGCACCAGTACCTTGAGTCTTGTTCCCTACCTCCCCCGCTCATTCAAGAGGTGAGTGCCATTTGGAGTAATGATCAGCAGTTATCCCGTCCTCAAGAACAACAACATGGTCAGAACTAGGCCAACTGTCCATATCAACAACAACAAGGAGGGCGTAACTACCACCCAACCCATCCCAGCAACAGCCTCTGCAACAAGGATACAACTGAAGGTGGAGTAATTATCAGTAGCAGTCCGGATACCGCCAACAACATTATCAGTTGTAGGGATGAAAAACAGTCGGATACGGATATGAATATAGGTATAGTCATGTACTTATCTATTTTAAAATACGAATACCAATGCGGATACGAATATTGACGGATGTAAAAAATGTATTACCATATCCTTAAAAACGAATATGAATGTAAAACGAATACGAATCGGATACGAATAATAACATAAATTTTCAATAGATTAACTAAAATATACATGTTTAAGATGGTTTACACGTAAAATGGATATACTAGATATAATATTTCATAACAGTTATATCAACAATAGTGAATGCAATCGTAAAATGTTGTTATGCACAGTTATAAATATATTATTATACTTATGTACGGAAACGAATATACGAATACTAATGTGAATATTAGCGAATGTCAAAGTGATATCCATATCCGCATCCATTTTAAAACGAATACGAATATAAATGTCAAAATATGTATAAAACGAATACAATAGCGGATCTGATAGGAATATATTCACATCTGTTTTTATCCATAATCAGTTGTCTGCTGCTCCATACCATTACCAGTATTCCTCGCAGTACCAGCAATACCCCATTCTCCCAGTGTTTGCCGCCTACCATACTTGTCACTTTACACATTTTGTTGTAGGGTATAATAAATTTTGATTCACACTTGCTGGCATTGTTTCATCTTTACATTATGTGGGCTGATTGTCGAAATACTTTGGATCTCGTGAGCGGTCGCCTCAGCGACATTGTATCTTCGTTTTTTAGTGAGGATTCTTTCAGACCCTCGCAAGATCTGAGTTTTCACTCCCTCCTCCCCTTCCACCTCCAGAACCCGCCTGCAAAATGCATCAAATTCCCCCTGGAAGTCCTACCCCCTGCCCTGACCCCCATCGCCAGCCTCCACCTCATGCCAGCCCACGTCCTTCTCCCTCACCGACCGCCTCCTCCTCCAGAACCCACCTGCAAGCCCCTCCCCTTCCTCTAGAACCCACCTGCAAGCCCCTCCCTGCGAGACCCGTCGAAGCCCCCCCGCCTGCAAGCTCAGAGCCCGAAGAGATGGAGTAGTTGGAGACCAGAAAGAGGGTGGTGATGGCGGCGGCAGAAGGAGGAGCGGAGGAGGAGAGATGGAGGAGATGGTGGCGTTAGAGGGGGGTTGCTGGAGGAGGAAGGGGGAGAGGGTTTTCTTTTTCTTTTTACTTTTAGTTAATCCCATCAATCAGATCGTGGATTGGTTAGATTAACTCGATCATCTGGGTGAGTTAATGAACTAAATTAATGGAGGGTTATGGGTGTAAGACGTCACACTTATTCAGGGTCCTGGGCGTAATTCCCGATTAGGTGGGGTTATGAATGTAATTACAAAATTACTCAAAGTTATGGGTGTAAATATCCATTATAATTATATGCATATGTATTTTTGTATAGATGATATATAAAAATCATATAGTACAAACCTTTTCATAAGATTTTATCTTAGATATATGATGCTACTAAGATTCCAAAATACATAGAGGGGCATGAAAATCTTAATTTCTTAATATAATACTTTCTAAAAATCATTTCGTATGTAGTCCTTTACATTAATTGTTCACTAAATTATTTTTCCTACATTAACTTCAATTAAATAAATTAAATACTATTTTTATTCATACTATCCAGATATATAACATTTGATAGATTACCAACTTTTGTCGGCACAAAGCGTGGTATAACTTCTTACTATCTAAATTTATTACCTATAGCAGTTCCTAATAATACATTGGAATCATATTGTGGGTAAGAACATACATATATGAAAAGGATAATCGGATCCAAGATAATGTGTCGGCACTGGAACCCGATAGCCCGGTTGAGGCTGGGAGGTGTTTCTGCCATTCGACAGTTTGCATGTACAGAAGCACTACTCTCCACTAATCTAGAGGTCAAATATATAGAGTAAATTAGTTGCAACTTCACAAGGTTACTATCTAAACACAAGTTAAATTAACTGCACGTTAATATACAGTAGTCCAATCCCGGGGTTTTGACCAAGCCAACTGCTTCAATTATTGCTCGGGGGTCCAATGCATGGGCTGCAAGTGCCCAAACACTTGTGGAAGATTCTTGTTCGAATCACCACGAACTATATAAAGAGGACCTCACGGCTTCTCATCAGCACATCCAACAAGGAAGCACATCCTAGATATATCTAGGAAATTAATGGCCCCCTCCTCACGTATCGTCGCCCTTGCCTTCCTCTTATCTCTTGCTTGCAGTGCTGCAAACGGGCAGCTCTCTCCCAAATTCTATTCCAAAACATGTCCCAGGTTCCAGGATATTGTGCGCAACGCCATGACCAAGGCGGTGGCGCAGAACCGCCGCACGGCTGCCTCGATACTCCGCATGTTCTTCCATGACTGTTTCGTCCAAGTAATAGCTGAATCCCTTGTCGTGCAAATATATAGACGCCAGGAATATATATGCGCATTAAGCAGTGCACGTATTCCTGTTATTTAGTATATATATGGATATTATCTTACCGTGACTTTCAGGGTTGTGATGCGTCCATTCTCCTTGACGGTGGGGAGAAGAACGCCGTCCCCAACCTTAGCTTGCAACGGTTCGATTTGATCGATTCCATCAAGACCAGTGTGGAAGCTGCATGTAAAGGTGTCGTATCCTGTGCCGACATTTTAGCAGCTGCGACACTCGAGGGCGTTGCCGCTGTAAGCCTTCGGGATTTTATAGACTGGAGTTCAAACAGTTGATTACTAAATTTTTAGTAACATTTAATTACTGCCACAGTCATGTTGCAGAAAGCTGTGTTTAATTATTCTGAGAAAGAAATAATATAGACGTGAAAATTAATTGTTGGATACATAGACATCTAATGCTATATATATAATAATAAAGAATATTATCTTGTGGAAAGTTATATTTAGTTGAAATTCACAAGAAAATAATATTTACTCCTAGTTTATTATCAATGGTTACATGATTATGATCGTCTGTCGACTTGACTTTTTCCACCAAATTTTGTATTAATTTATTGCCATTTTTAACAACAATTCGAAGAGAAGATCTTGAGCGAGGGCTCGCTAACTACCGTTGTATAATTCTTGGTAATGATATCTTAACTAGAATATTATTTATTGTGAAATTCAAAGTAAATGATTAGTTTTTGCTATGAATTTTATCTGCTGAAGGATCATTATATGTATATTTGGTGTAGTCGATTACCATTTGTCGTTCTCTTTAAAGTTAGTATACTATTCGTTGCCTGCTTTAAACATATTTAGAAGAATAGAATAATAAGAAGGGCAACTGATAATTGTTGTCATATGATTCGTCCGTAACAACCTAATTCACGCTGAATTCGGGGTATAATTATGGATCCCAATATTTCTCCTCTAAAACAATGACGGAATAAACACATAGGGAATTCCTTACTTTGATCATAGCTTACACTTTAGATAATAAATCCACCCAATCAAATTATAACAAGAAAAGTCTAATAATTGTTTATCCACTTTGCTTAAGTTAGTCCCTCAGAGTCGTCGGCACAACCAGACAACTGAATTAGTTTAGCATACTAATTAATTATACGAAGCTGTGACAAGGACAACTATCTATGGAAGAATAAATGAACTTGCCTCGAACAAGGTTAAGCAGAAATACCGAAAATTAAAAATACGCATAGATGTGTGTATGTCTGTATATTTGAATTAACATTCTCTACGGATAGAAGCACTCTTGAATGATTATGAGACCTCAGAAGTATAATCTCATACTTGTGTGATTGTGTGTTCCTGGCACGCAGGTCGGCGGACCGCGTTGGAAGCTCAATCTAGGCCGGAGGGATGCCAAGTCCGCCGCATCGGTGACCGATGCCACTAACCAGCTTCCCCCGCCCTTTTTCGACCTCCCCCAACTCATACGAGCCTATGGCGCCAAAGGCCTCGATACAACGGACATGACCGCGTTGTCCGGTGGCCACACCATAGGCCAGGCTCAATGCCTCTCATTCCGCTCCCACATCTACAACGATACCAACATAGACCCCGCGTTCGCAGCCACACGAAGGGCCAACTGCCCGTTAACCACCGGCAACTCCACCCTCGCACCTCTCGACCTCTACTCCCCTGCGAGGTTCGACAACAGCTACTTCAAGAACCTCGTCGCGAAAAAGGGCCTGCTGCATTCGGATCAGGAGCTCTTCAACGGGGGCTCGCAGGACGCTCTCGTGAAGAGGTACAGTACGAATCAAGCGGCGTTCTTCGCGGACTTCGCGAAGGCGATGGTGAAGATGGGCGATATCACACCGTTAACAGGTAGCAATGGCGAGATCAGGAAGAACTGTAGGGTCCCAAACTAAGTCAAGTGCTCGTGGGGGTTTACATATGGTAAGTTGTTAAGCCTAAAGTACTTCATCCATCTCCAACAATAAGGTCGTAGCTATGATTATGGAAATGGATAAATCAGTAAGATGACATCATTGTTTCATCTTCTCTTTTGTAAGCTCATCAATAAGTTAAGGTGTCGATGTTCACCTTTTCTTCAATGTGGTTGGTTTTATGTCGATATCAATAGTAAATTATTAATGCATGGATATATTCTCTATCGAGTAAGTTTCAAGACTAGGTCCATCTCTTCCTGGCTTGATATATATGTATCATATCCCTAACCAATCAGAATTAATCTTGAACAGGTTTTGGATTTTAGTATCCATCACGCAATCCATATGACAGGAAGCAACAGCAGGGCCTGCTGTAATGGTTATTGTTTTTTTGGCAAAAACTTTGTAAAAAATCCAACCGTATAGATTTAATATATGCTAATTGTTCTACATACCCATCGAATTTCGTCTCGATCTGATATTTCTAGCTATTTTATCATAAATGTTAAAAGAAAAGCTAAATTTGAAACCTTTTTATGTACTACTCACATTGGCTATTCTTTTCACCTTTAAATTTGCTATGTATCTAGAGCAATTAGTATAGACTAAATCTATACGGATGGATTTTTCACAATTTTTTTTTCAAAAAAATCAGTATCCATAATTGTCGAATCCTCTACAAACGATTTGCTTCCTCGATATGACAAGCTGACTGGGTGGTTTAAAATACACATATTAATTTAATACACATTTCGTGTGCAAGCAGTTATTCCCCTTGTCAGTATCATGAGACTAACGGTGACAATGTGGATATATACTGATGTATAAAAATCAAAAGAGAGTGATGCATGTATTGGAATAAGCAAATGCCTTCTGAAAATATTCTTCGTTCTTTGTTCGATAAAAGATCAAATTTAATTCCACCAAAGTGGATGTGATGGTCCATATGCACCAAAAGTTAAAAAGTATGTAAAGCAGATCTCGGCCATGGGTTTGCCAAAAGAATAAAATAAAATAAAGAAAAAGCAGATCTCGGCCGGAGTTAGCCAAAAAAATTAAAGAAGCCATAACAACACGATGGAGATGGCAAGCCAGCAAACGTCATCAAAGAGGGGAGCTGGGTCATTGTTTGCACGCCAAATCATCATAGCATGAGCTCCTAGATCGGAGAGCATGCTTCACGGTCGTCCGCCTTCGTCGTCAACATGCGCTTAGCCTTGTCTAAGCCGGAAGAAACCAAGAAAAGCATGAGAACCTGGCTCAAGAAGTCATAAAAAAATAGAATTAAGAAAGAAAAGAAGTGTGATTGTCATTCTATATTAAGGCTCATTGTATGTGGTTTTTACTAACTGTTCCAAGCAAATAAAGTAACCATAAGTGTAATCTTATAAATTTTGTAGTAAAAATGAAGGAATATTAAAGTAAGGTGATCTTTATTTTACTAGAGCAAGCCCCGAGGTTAAACTTAAGGAGACAAACTCGTGTAGATCTATTTGGTGTGTATAGGATAAGTGACTTGGCTATAGGTGGGTGTGTGTGTGCAAAACAAGATCCCATTGATATTTGTTTTTTTCCAACTTTTGTGTTGTTTGACTTTTTAAATGATTTTTGTATTTTTATTTTTAATTCATCTTTTTTTTATATATATTTAAAATTTAAACGATTTTTGTAGGGGTTTTTAAATTTTTAGAAAATGATTTTGATTTTTTTTGCTTTTTAGTGCTTTAAATATAATCAATAGATGTAAAATAGAGTGAAACTAAAGTGAACATATTTTTCGATTATATGTTTTTCAAAGCTGATTTTGAGATATTTTGAAAGTTTTTGGATTTTTAGAATATCTTATAAAACTAGAAAAAAGAGAAAGAGTTACAAGAAAATATATTAAAAGTAATATAATAATGAAAAAAATAGGAAATGACATGAAAATACTTACGGATTTTTTAAATAGCAAAAGAAGATTGAAGGCTCAAAAGAGATATTATTTTGGGTTTTTTATTTTTGTAAATATTTTTAGAAATTTTGTCAATCTTTTTATTATTTAGTAAAAATATAAGAAATATTGAAAATTTCTGGCATCAACTGGAGATCCATACTCCTTGGATTTATTGAATATTTTGACAAAAAATTATTTCCTATAAAAGATAAAAAATGGCGATAGTGTTTTTGGACATTTTTTTAGTATATCAAACAGTATATTCTTTCAAAAAAACGGTAAGTAGAGTATGCAAAGAGGATATCTCAAAAGGGCTTAGCAACATATTACTGGGGAACCTTAATATATATTAATGAAAAAACCCAAGTCATTTTTAAATTTGAATTATACCTAATATTAGGAGAAAAGAAAAGAGCTCGTTGTTAACTAGGTTAAAACACACTAAAGTGAATTTTCTCGTTTTATTTCTACAAAAATAGCCCAATTTTATTTCCAACCAAAAAAAGCCCCAGAGTTCAAAATTAATTCTAGATAAATATAATAACCTCCAAAAAAGAAATAAACTCTAGAAATTGTCTAGATTTAGTTCGGAACTCTTAAAATTTAAACCACTAAAAAATGTTTAAAATGGGAGAAATAATAAATCCAAAATCCGGGTACTGATTTGCAAATAAAAGAAAAATAAAGTTCATAAAAAGGTTCCACATGGACCTAAGTGCAATTTAAAAAAGACTTTAGGCGCTTGCGGCGACAACCCTGGCGGGGGCTCTTAATAGACAAAATTATGGAACGAGGGGACTTCGCTGCAAAATTCCTAGCCCTTTTCTTCTCCCCGATGAGCAATTGGACAGATGCAATGAGGCGCGTAGAGCTCCCATATGTTGGAGCTTTCTCTGCCTTATTCTCCTGTCCATGGTGGTGGTCCAAAATGGATGCATAATGGCCCCTTGTCTTCATCTCTCCTTGCTCTACGGGTTCAAATGTTCACATTGCTTCCTCCGAGCTGGAACATTATCTGAACAGAGATGCATCTCACGGAACGATGAGTCATAACGAGGGGTTTATAGCCATCGTTCCGTAGCTATAGATACCTGAAAAAAGATGACGACAACAATACCATGTTCCACTAAATAGCAACTCGAATGGACCAGGAATAGAGCTTCAAGAGGGGAGGGAACATTGACCGACAATGGGTCCCCCCCGGGCCTAGGTGCTCCGGCCTCTAATCACCTCGAGGTTTTGGCTTGAACGGCTGCTGGAAAGTGGAGCGTGTTCCTACACTTAAATAGTAGGGGTATGGAGCGTGTACTTGCATATATGTGGAGCTTGTTTGTGGTGCATGTGAGTGAAAGGAGGGTGTCGATGATCCATAGCCCTTTTGTTGTATTTAGTTCTACTGTAATTAGATTTTAATTTGATAAACCTATGTAATTACATTGTGTGTAGTAAAATTGATTTCAAATGGGAAGCCAATTGGGTTGGAGGAAGTTGGGAATCCCAAATTTGGAATAAGCAAGTTTGGATAGAGTTTTTAGTACCACATATAGTAGTGATAAAACTTTGGTGAACATCTATATGAGTCATCATCCCAAGCTCTTGTATCAATAGTAGGGAGGATGAATGGAGAACCACATGCACACGGTCTACTCTGCTCGGGCTCCCATTCGGATCTTGGGTCTCAATACTTTATATCTGTCCATCGGATAAATTAATCCAGTAGACTAATTCATAATCCGACTGCTATAGAAATTCTACTCGATCCAATGGCTTAGTCTCGACGCCATTTGAGAGGGAGGTTACAGAACTGAAGAAGTTGCGGTAGATCTTCAAAAATCCTCTCCCTAGACGCGAATTCTTCTCACACAATGCTCACTCTTTGTTCTTCTACAGCAAAGCTCTAAGTTCCTTTCCCTCGGTTGTTGTTCTGCGAGGTGCTTTTGAGGATAATTTTATCGGTATACGCGGACGTAGATTGTGTACATGTCATATCATAAGAGAGGATCACCAGTACCCTAGGTATTATGGGGGGCGCCATCTTCTCTATGGAATGTCCGTTCTAATATACGCTTCGGTGATATCTATTCTAACCTATTTCACGTTATTTTTGTTGTAATTTGTTTATTTCTCTACCCTACTTGAATCTTTCCTTTATATAATGTATTGCACACTGAATTGTTTTTATTTGCATTTTGTAATTGGAATATGAATCGGAAATACATGATTATAATTCTATTAATATGTGATGCATTTATATTAATTCAATTTAATCTATATAATTGTTGTTTATTGCATATCATGTCATCTTTGCTTATAACAACTCCCTCGATCTTCTAGGCTCAAGGTTATCGCCTCTATACCTAGTTATGCAAGGGAAACTCCTTGAAGGTAAATCGATTTTGGTGTAGCAAAGACAAGATGATGGTGTAGCAAGACTTTGGAGGTATATTTAAGGTGTTAAACAATGATGGTTTTAGGCTCTCAAATGGTGGTTATCAAGGTCCGATGCAAGTCAGATGTGGATATAAAAAATGGTAACATTTGATCTTGATTGTGATAAACTTTGCATGAGGACTGTGGGAGGAGGAGGATGAAGGTGTTAGATAGGTGATATTCTCTCGAAAATCTAAAATTTAAGATTATTTTTGAAATATGAAATATATCAAATGATTTTAAAATTAAAATATGTAAAATGTAAAGTTATGCTAAAAATTTGAGATACACACGCTCATTAAGAATGAGAATTATTAAATTAACTTAAAAAATATAAGAATAATATAGGCATATAATAGTATTTGATGATAAATGATGAAGTTTTTAGGCATACATCTATACAGTAGTCCCTTTTCTCTTTCGAAAAATATAGTAATTATATAACTAATTCTTTAAATTTTAAGTTCTTTACTATTTTCTTGTTCATATAATATGTTTTATTTTTTTTCATTTTTTTTACAAAATATTAGATGCTTACGTATATTGTTGTTGATTTTTGGGATTTTTATATAGAATAGATAGAAAATCTATAATTTTAATCTTACATGAATTACACCTATATACAGTAAATGTATTTCTGCATATCATATTATTATTTTTATATTATTTGTATATTATTTTTTTATTAATATGAAAATAGGATTAAAAATGAAATATACCATTTTCAAACCATGTAAAAATAAGATTATATGTATTATGAATCCATGATTCATCTTCTTTATCTTTTATTCTGTTTAAAATTCTTAGTAAAAGACATATAAATATTAATCAATTCTCATTAATTAACAAACTAACTCTGATTGTTAATATTATATATTTAACATTATTTAACCTGAAATAAAAGAACAAAGAGAAAAAGAAAAATAAAAGAAAGAAGTGTGTAAATATGTACATATTGATCGTAACCCTGAGACAATGTTAATATTGACTTGGTCGATAATATAAATAAGTAGGGGAGATAACGATATTAACATATAAAAAGTATCAGAGAAATATAGATCACATGTTGTGCATATACATATTATTCAACTCGTAAATAAGTTCATATATTTTATTTTTCATTCATATCACATCAAATCAAATAATATATATTCTTTAAATTATTAATAATAATGTATATTAATTTATAAAAATATAATAAAATATTTATTGTACAGATAACATTGTACAAAGAACCGAAAAACCAATAAAATGAACATTCAAAGCTAAATATCTACTTTGTATGAGCTTAAAATTTAATAAAAATACTTTCATTGTATTCACAATTAAATTATCTTAAAAATGAAATTGGTTTCATCAAAATAAGAGTTAATATACAAAAATCGATTTTTTTGGGTACCGCGATATCTATACAACCATATATTCCCTCCTTATTATTTTATTCTTCTAATTTTCTCCAATTATTAATATTTTTATTTAACTAACTAAATAATGTCATTAAAATGAAATACAAATATATTTATAATCCTAATAAATTATATAAACTAAATAAAAATATAAAAAATTAATGTAAATGTAAAATTAATTAATTAAAAATCAATAAATTATTGTATATTACTTATTCCTATAATTTAACCTAACTTATATTATTCAATTTATTTTATTCAAATAATTGAATTTCATAATTAATTAATAAATCACTTATAACTTCTATTTATATGATTTATTTAGTTATTTATTTATGTAATATTGAATTTAGAATGTATTTTTACATTTGGATATAGGTATTTTGTCTTATTCTGTTTGTCCTATAGTGCCAATGTGCCACTGATGTATAGCCATTCATCTACCTTTATTCTTTTATTATGTATTTAAATCTCTAAAAAATACCTATAAATACTACTAACTTGTACAAATTAATATTATATATTCATGTATAATTAATGCACAAAAAGATGTATTTAAATCTAAAATCACAGAATACAAAAAAGAAAAGAAAAATAAATGAAGTATCAAGGATATTGAATGACCTTAAATCCTGAGACCAAGTCAACATTGACTAGATTGACCAAGAATAAAGTTGGGGGAGATAACGGCATGAATATTATACATAAAATCATAATTTTTATTCCTTAAGTAGCCATTTTACACTATTTTATTTACACTTATATAAATTTCAAACAATAAAATTTCAACATGAAACTTGTACATAATAATACAGAAAATTGCAAAAATAATAGCCAATAAAAATCATGCACAGTGCAACATATACACACACAGATGAAAAGATGTAAACCGAACTTCACAGACTAATATCTCATACATATAAACTTAAATTGAATCAAACTCATGTCAAGTGTATTCCAAATTAAATTATCTATCTAGCAAAGGTAGTTCATAAAAAAGGAATTAAGATACAAAACTGGCTTTCTAGAGTACTATCGTACTGGGCATCTTTATATAATATTAATATATTTTAATTCTGCACATTTATACTTCTTTATATTTTTAGATAATTGTTTATATTATATAGTACATATTAAAAATATGGACATAACAACAACAACAACAAAGCCTTTTCCCACAATTAAGTAGGGTCGGCTACATGGATTCTTCGCCTCCATTCAGATCTATCTTGGGTCAATCCCGGGCTTATATCCAAAAAACTAAGATCCCTTCGTATAGTCTCTTTCCAACACTTCTTCGATCGTCCTCACCCTCACTTAGGCGGCTCAACATCCCAACACTCGCATCTCCTAACTGGTGCATCCGTTGATCTTCTTTGTAAATGACCAAACCATGTTAAGCGGTTTTCTCGCATCTTATCCTCGATCAGAGATACACCAATTTTCTTTCTGATTGCATCATTCCGAATCCGATCTTTACGTGTATGTCCACACATGCATCTTAGCATCTTTATTTCTGCTAAAACCATTCTCTGCACATGTCTATGGTTCATAGGCCAACATTTAGATCCATAGAGCATAGCAGGTCTCACGGCTGCTTTGTAAAACTTTCCTTTAATTTTTAAAGGAATTTTCTTATCACAGAGAATAGTAGAGGCTCCTCTCCACTTTAGCCAGCCAGCATTTAATCTATTAGTAATATCTTCATCAATTTCCCCATCCCGTTGCAAAATAGATCCCAGATATCTAAAAGAATCTCTCTTCCGAATGTTATTGTCACCAATCTTCACCTCAATTCCTTCACCATTGCTTCCATCAAAGATGCACTCCATATATTCCGTCTTAGCCCTACTAATACGAAATCCTTTAGTCTCCAATGTATGTCTCCAGACCTCAAGCTTCTCATTTACTCCATCTCTAGCCTCGTCAATCAAGACAATATCATTAGCAAATAGAATACACCAATGTAACTCATCCTGAATGTGACTTGTCAACTCGTCCATAATCAAAGTAAAAAGAAATGGAATCAAAGCTGAACCTTGATGTAAACCAATGTTGATGTCAAAATAGTCAGTTTTCCCTGACGGGTGAAAATCGAGGCTTGGCGAGGGTCTAAAGTAGTCCACATAAGGCAGGACCACAGTGTCGCTGAGCAACCGCTCACGAAACCTCAATCAATCAACAATTAACCAACAACAAGTAATTCAAGCAATGTAAGTAAATGTGCGGAGTTAAAATTTATTATAACTCTACAACAAAGATGTGTATAGGTGCAAGTATGTGTAGAGGTCAAACACAGGGAGCAGACAGGTAGAACGGGGCAAGTGAATGCACAAGTGTGAATGTGATGATTTGCCTATTATGCTATTTTTTGTGGGTTTTAATTTTATAATTTTTTTAATTAATTTTTGGATGTTATATTTTTATTATTTTGATTTTAAATTTTCTAATTTTCTATTTTCTTTTTATATTTTATATTTTTATATTTTCTTTTTCAATAATAGAATATATATACAAAGTAAGAAAGAGAGAGATAAAGGATTTATAAAAATAAGTAAAATAAGCAAAAATCAGGAAATAAAATATTTTTAGTTTTTTTATAATTTTATAATGTTTTTGTGATTTTTCTAGATTTTTCTTAATTTTTTTGATATTTTTAAAGTCAAAAATATTGAAAATAGTGAATAAATTAACAAGCTGGGACAAAAATGGAGAAATAAAAAAGAAAACAATAACAAAAGTTTCCCAAATTAAATTTAAATTAAAGATAACAAAATAAATAAAATTCAGGAAAAGAAAACACAATTTTTAGCTTTTTTATGAATTTATAAATTTTTATGAAGGTTTTTAGAGTTTTCTAATTTTTATGAGTTTTCTTTTATAATTTTTAGTGATTTTTGGACTGAAGTTAGAACACACTAAAATAAGCAAAATATATTTTTTTGGGATTTTTCTGATGTGCTTTTATATTTTTTATGGATTTTATAATGCAATCAGTGCTGAAAATGTGTGTTTTTGAATTTTTATAAATATTAAATGCTATAAATATGAAAAATAAAAATATATCGTGATACTACAATGTGGCAGAAATTTAAGACATTTTTTGTGGATTTTTTTAGCAATTTATAGATGCATGCAATAAATAAAGGAAGCATAAAGAAAATACAAGCTGGCAGGGATATTTGTGCAAATAAGGCAAAGGTCAAGGCTTGCACGTAAATTGTCCACAAAATTATATAACGTAATATGAAATTCTCTAGACCAATTAGAAATATCCCAAACTCAAAGAATACTTTCGCAAAAATGCCTAGCTCACGTGACTAGGCACGCGCGCCTAGTAGGGGTATGGATGTAATTATCGTAAAGTCCGGGGCAGTATTGCAAAATGTCCAGAAACTTATAGCTGCATATGAAAGTTTAGAGACTAAAAGTAAATATACAAAATGCCCCAGGGTTCCCTTGCAAAATTGTCAAGTCACGTGCGTAGCGCACGTGACCTAGCAGGGACGAAAATGTAATAACACAGAATTCTAGGGGGCTATTCGTAAATATTACAAAACTTAATAATGAATGATGAATATTTTGCAGTTCTAATAATTAAATACAAAAACCAGCCGGGTAATCTTGCAAAAATCCCCACCTTAGGCGCGATCCGATGGTTCTTGATGCTTCATTAATGCCAGGCGTCGTGCCCCGAGCACGCGATACCCCTTGGAAGCGGAGGGTCAAGATTACATCAGGCTGGGGTGATCAACGGCCGAGGTGCTCCAAATCGGACGGCATCTGCGATATCTGGAAGCCTGTTCTTGATCGGACGACGATGAAGTGATGGCGAAGAACAGGGAGGCGGGCCGGCGAAGATGAACTTCCCCGACTCCCCTCTCTCTTCTCCGGCAGCGTTGAAGGCTGCAAAATGGGTCGCGCGGCTCCTGGAAGCTCCTCGTATCGATCGGAAGCTCCAAAATGGCGGTTGGGCCACCCGAGCTCCAGCACGGTGATAAAGAAGGGGACGAGCTCCAGGAGGTTTGACTTCAACAGAGAAACAACCCCTTCAGCACCTGGGACATGCAAATAAAGTGCAAGACGACAGTAGGGGGCTCCCAGGGCTAGCTCAGGTGTGTTGGGAGGTACGGTGTGAATAGGAGCTTGCCGGAGCAAGCTCCTGCGAGGTGGTGGCATGATGTAACGGTGCGTGTGAATCAAAGGGGAATGTGATAAATAAATCCTAAAGATAAGATGGCTAAGTAAATGTAAGAAAAATGGATAGAAAACAACCTCTATTGGCTTTAAAAACCAAGAGATGGGGACCTCGACAACGGGTAAGCCGGAGGTGGGTGGAGACCGTCCTCGACCTCGCCAAACGCCGCGCCACTCGACCGGAGGCTAGCCTGTCACACTCGCCAGTCCAGGGCACAAGTCAGAGGGGTAGGGCTTGGTCAAAAGAGTGTTCAAGGGTTAATGGAGGCGACAGGCGTCTTTTTAAATAGGTGGTCGACTAGGCGAGAAAACCGAGGTGTATCGGGCGATTCGATTATCCAAAGCCCAAGACGAACGTTGGGCGTGAATCATGGGTATTCGAGCAACAAGATTGCAGAAGGCATCGACCTGGTTTGGTGAAAGGTCAACCTTCTAAAAAGTCGAGAAGAAGGGAGAGAAGCGAGGTTCTGAGGTCAACTGTCAGACCAACCTGGTTGGTCCACATGGACCAACAAGGAAAAAACCCCTAGAAAAATAATTCAAAAATCATTTAAAAATAGTAATTGAATTTATTAATTTTAGGTTATTAAATAAAAAATATTTATTATTTTATAAATTATTTTATGGTAATTTTTATTTATTTTTATGAGGTCTATAATTACAAGTTGCCTTTTTAGACCTATATAGGTACATATATCTATATATTTTGATATTTTATTTTTATTTTGTGAATTTAATGTATTTATTTTGTTTTGTTATTTTAGAAATTTAGAAAATATTTTTATACACTTAATTATATTTTTATTGCATTTTTCTGAGGTATTGTTTACATTTAATAAAATAAAAAGTATGGATTATATAGGTATGTATACAGGTATTATACCTATGTATATTATGCAAGTATTTTATTTTTGTATTTTCTTTAAGTTTTTATTCTGATTTTAACACACATATTTATTATAAGTAATATTTACAAAATAATAAAATATAGAATTATAAAAATAATGAATAACTAATAAAATGAATATTTTAATCTTTACAAGTATAAAATAGGGGTCCAAAACTCAACTTTCAAACCGTAGCTCCGCCAAATGCGAAACCACCGCCACTAAATATCTTATTTTAAATTATATACAATTAAAGGTGAGTTTGGTGCATTTCAAGCTTTTATTAGGGAGATACAGGTCTGGGAAGTTGGGATTCTGGAATTTTATTCAGACCATAACTTTTTATCTGTAATTATTTTTGAGTGAAATCAATTTTGTGTTTTTCTTTATTTAATTATCTACAACTTTAAAGTTCAAAGTTTCTTTATTTGAGGTATAAAAAGTGGAACCAAAAATAGGTCCCAAAATGAATAAAGAATGGGTTAAATAAAAGGTATTTTTATTGTATTCTGGCCCTTATCTCCTCCTACTTTATTCCTTGTCGACCTAGTCATCGAGATGCCTTGGTCTCGAAGTTTCGGGTCATAAAATATCTACAATATTTTATTCTTTTCTTTTTTTTGTCTTTATTATATAATTTTGGCTTTAAAAACTGTATTTTATACACTATTTACATAATGATGCATGAATGCTAAAATGCCTAAATTAACAGTATTTACCGCATTTACTAGGGTTTTTAAGGCCAAAATAATAGAATAAAGATGATGAAATGTAGATTCATCAACAGGGTCCTTACACAAGATAAAGCCCTATCATATTTTTTAATTTAAAAATATAGACATAGATTTAAAAAATAAAAATGCCAAAATAAAAGTTATTTTTACCCCCACGAAACCTATAATCATTGTAAATTACCTTCTTGAACTTTGAAACATCAATAGTCCTCCATCGACCACGTAAACTTGCTCCGACTTACCCCACAGACCCTGCCATTAATCTGACACATATTGAGTTAACTTTCTTGGGTTAAAAATGAGTTAATCAAACCATGTGAAATCCAATGGTTGGATTTCTTCCTCTCGCTCCCTCATTCCTTATTCTCTCCTTCTTCCTCTTCCTTTCCCTTCCTTGCAACCCACCTCCAATCAAAGGGAAACAACGATGGTTGAGCAATGTGGGGGAGGGGAGAAGCTTTGGCGGAGTTGGGAGGGTATATGAGATTTGGGAGACGTGCGAGGAGGGGCAGCGTGTTGGATGGCATTGAGAGGAGGGTTTCCGAGCTTTAGGAACCATCCAGGGAGGTGGGAGACATTGGAGAAGGGGTTTCCAAGATTTGGGTGTTGTGTAGGGAGGTGGGCGACATCGACGTTGACCATAGCGAAGGGGTAGATTCAGATCTTAGTGGAGAAGTACACATCGGAGAAGGTTGAGGGCGACAGGGTAGGGCATCTTGCAGCGGAGCAACTGGTAGGGAAGGACGACCGAGGGGGCGGAGGGGGAGCGCCATGATGGGGACCACACACTTGCTTGCTTCCACCTTCGTGCGCGACCACGTGTTCCTGGTCATCTGGATGTCATTGGAGCCCTTAGGACTGGGAGCGTGAGGGAAGTGATGGTGGTCGTGTGTTCCTGGGGTTTCGCACCACATCGATGAACAACCGCGCAGGAGGGTGATCGCACTCGAAGGATCGTGCACATATCATGACCTCGTTTCTGTAGATGCCCATCACTTTCACCTCGAGCTTCCCTTCATCTTCTCGTTCTTCCTCCTCCTTGAGACATTGCACCATTGGTTACATTATAATATGTATATATGTATAATATACCTATAAGATATATACATGCATTTATTTATATATATATATATGTAAATAAAATTACTAAACTAAAAAATGTAAATATGCATTTAATAATATTATAAATATATAAATTATGTAAAAATTATCATAAGTACTAATAATACAAATAAAAATTAAATATATAAAATATAGTCAAATATACCTATGAACACCCATGTAAATATTAACCTCTTACAAATATTATTGTAAAAATAAAAAATAATAGAAAAATAATTATTAAATTATAAATATTTTCATGCTTTAAGTTTTATTTAATAAAATCATTTATTTTTTTTAATGAATGTATACATATTTTATTTTTTATTTTGTCACATCTGGACCTACATGGGCCAATGAGAGTCCACCTTTTGTTGATCCATGGGTCAACTGTACCAACACCCCTTGTGACTTCTGTCAGAGCATGAGAAACTCCCTCCTACTCCCATTTTGTCTCCATCTCCCTCACCGTCTTCCACCTCGAGCCTTCCACGTCTATGTTCCCTCCATATCCCTCTTCCACACCATGCCCATATATTCCAACCCCTCTTCTTCCACCTTAACCCCAAAGGAAGCTTCTGAGGCTGAGCTCTTGGTGTCAACAAGAGTTACTCAGGTTCTGTCAGCGAGGATAAAGAGGAGAATTGATCCATCCATCATCGGAGTGCTCCCATGAGGTCCTCAACCATTATTTCGATTCCAGGTTGAGTTATTTTTCATAGTGTTTCATATTGCATTTTCAATTCTTAACTTAGATTTAGTGTTAGTTTAGTTTAGTTTCTTACTAATTAGCTTTAATTAGGCCAATCTAAGTTCGTCGGAGCTAGTTCTCAGGCCATTGTCTTTACATGTGTCCGACCTTGTTGAGACCCCACAATATCTCTCCATCTTCCCCCTTCATTTCTCTACACGAATCATCCATTTGCTCAGCCCGAACTCATTCAGATTGTGGAATCAAATCTCCCTCAATCGCTTCACCGGAGATCCTCGCCACCCCCACCTCATTTCTCATGCAAAACGGCTTCATTTTCAGTTTGGCGATGTTCCCCCTCCAGCCCTTGTGACTTTTGTGCATGTGAAGGGGATAGACACTCGACATGGAGCTCGAATCAATTGAAGACTTCAAATCCAGCCGTTGGAGAAGAAACCCCTGCTAGGCCTAGCCCGACTAGGCCTGGACTTGATTGAGCCCTCCTATAGGTATGGATCGACCCTTGGAAGTTGTTGAACCAATTAGGAAGACGGAGACAGCCAGAGCTCGAAGCAATCACCGATCAAAGGAAGAGAAAGAAGTTATTCTTCTATGTTCTTCCTCCTTGCTCCATTGTTGTCCGATCAACCTCACAGTCGAGATCTAATCTGGGTCATTTATTCAAAGTGAAACGTCATCCTCACCACATCGCACTATTTATGGTGAATGAAGATGTGTCGGGAGATAAGTAGGCAAAGGGGAAGCTTATGGAGGTGTTAGGCCAGGCGAAGGAGTATTGGAGTAATCAAAAACATGCGACGGAGCTGGGACTCCATCATTTGAAGGAATTGAAAATTACGGTGAAGCAGATTGAAGCATACAAAACTAGCACTGCACCTAAGCTAATGTGAACCTAAGGAATGAAAATAACTAAGGAGAAGAAAGCTTACCGTCGAAGCGCGATCGAAAGTAGGAGCTCTGGCAAGGTTGATGGCAAGTAGTAGACCACCCTTTATTCGATGCCTAAATGCCTCGCTAAAGTGTCGAGACGCTTCCTGTTGTCACAAGGAAGAATACTCGGAGCTTAGACTTAGGGTTCAAGGGCAGAAGAGGGATCAAATTTCCAAGGTTAGTCGGAGGCGAGGTTAAGGCGAGGTTTAGGGATGATGAACATTCTCTGAAGAACTAGAAAGATGGTGCAAATCAGTGGAGCAATCCTCGGAAAAACGCTTCCGCGTGAATCACCAAGGATTGAGGTAAAAAAGTCAAGAAGACCTCGATGTGAATTAGTGGAAGAATCGAGCGGGGTATAATCGAGAAAGTAGGTCAAAACTTAGATCTAACAAAACCTAGGGCCTTGGTCAAAAGTTGACCACGGTCAACTGGAAGTGGAACCTAGTTGGTCCACGTGGACCAACCAGGAAAAACCATATTCTAAATTGTTATAAAATCAAATTTTAATGATAATAGATTTTATTTATATAGTTATAAAATAAAAAAATATTTATTATTTTCTAAAGTATTTTATTATCATTTTATTTATTTTTTTGAGGTGTTTAATTACAAGTTTATTTTTGGGGTTCCATCTATAGGTATATTTATCAATATTTTGTATATTTTATTTTTATTTTGTATTTTTGATTTTATTATTTTATTTTATTCTTTTATATAATTATGACTTATTTTTGTATACATGAATATATTATTATTGTATTTTTCTGATATAATATTTACACTTAATTAAATATATGTGTATATTATAAAGGTATATGTATTGTATATTCATTTATGTATTTAGTATACAAATTTTATTTTTAATAATTTCTTTATGATTTAATTATAGTTTTAATATGTATATATGTTATAAATATTATTTACAAAATAATAAATATATAAATATAAATATAATAAAGAAAATATAAAATAAATATTTTATTCGGGTATACTATACAATAGGGGTCCAAAACCTAACTTTCACATTTTAACTCCAAAAAATATGAAACCACCTTCATTAAATAGCTTATTAAAAGTTATATACAACTAAAATGTTTTTACCCATTTTGAGTTTTTATTTGGGAGATATAGGTTTGTGAATTTTGGGTTTTTATTTAGAGTATAAAAAGTGCACTATATATTATTTTTGTATGGAATAAATTTTATATTTTTTATACATTATTATCTATAATTTGCATCTACAAAGCTTCTTTATTTGAGTTATAAAAAATGAAAAATAAAATAGGTCCCAAAAAGGAATAAATGATGAATAAAAGAATGGAAATTATTGGTAATTTTTGGCCTTTATCTCCCCTACTGTATTTCTTGTGGACCAATTCATCAAGGTGCCCAGGTATCGGGGTTTAGAGTCATAAAATACATTTGGTATTTTATTCTTTTTCATTTCTTTTCTTTATTCCATAATTTTGGCATTAAAGACAATATTTTATACACAATGAATGGAATAAAGAATGAATGTAATTTGTACAAGTTAGGACTATTTACATGCAATAGTTATGGTTTTTAAGGCCAAAATTATAGAATAAAGGTGATGAAATGGAGATTCATCACTCCCCTATACTTACCTTTGCTAGTCCCTAACAAACACTTATGCAATAAATGCAAACAATGAAAACAAAGAAAGGCAAAAGAAATAAAGTTGATTGAATTTAATTGCCAGACTTGTCTTCATAAAATCAAAGTTAGTAGCTTAAGTCGGACCTTTGGAATTTTAGTGCAGTCAGAACCTTATTGGGAAACAGATTTGAAACATAACAGCCTTCGAGAATCCCAAAACTCTGCTCAAGTCTCCTCAATAGTCAGGTCAGAATACTTCAACTCATACGCGAACATTTATGACTATGAATCTCACTTGTACAATATGTGTGATAGCGGCTCTTCCCAACTGAAATGACAACGAGACTGACTTCACTAGCATGACAAGCTAATGATTCTCTAATCCAGCAACTCCTTCCTCAAGGAGCGGGGTATTCCTTTATAAGTTCAAGTGGCAACCATCTCAAGAGGAGGGGGTAGAGAAGAGAATGGATGATAGTCAGTGTAGCTACCTATCCGGGGATGCATGACCAGTGTAGAAAAGTCATCCAGCTGCAGGCTCACATGATATGACTTTTGAAGCTCAAGCTTGCTTATTGAATATACAAATATATACATTCTGGCAGGCATTTTATTTTCAATTGGGCATGTCCACTTTTTTAGAGTTTTTTTTAAATACGATATATAGTAGCATTTACATATGGAGTTTTTCTTTTAAGCCAGCAGACTATCCCTCTGTTGAAGCATTATTGCAACCCACACTCTCCTGTCTATAGACGTCGATGCCACATGACGGGTTGGGGTGCACTTCCCACGCATCTCATACCGACAAATCCAATCCCCTCACCACTCCAACTGAGTTGAGCCAAGTGAAAGGTGCAAGTGTCCAAGTTAGGTCATTATCAACAAGAGCCGTGTGTGTGCTCCAAAATACTCTACTTAGGCAGTCAAGAATATATTGAACCAAGTCTCACAATTCTCAAAGAATTAAGTCAACTAGACATGAAGTACCTCAATTCCAGTTCCTATAAGGTTCTTGTGATCAGGTAGATTTAATGTCCAACCAAGCTCCAATCTTCGGATTTTACTTAGACTAGTTCAATTATCAAACTCAATCCGAAAAATGTGAATGCTATGCAAATGCTATGTACAATCCAGAAAATATTTTTATGATGCAATTTTCAATTTTCAAAAAGATTTTTGCAAACGTTTTTGGTATTTTTGGTTTTGTACATGTTTTTGGGATTTTCAAAATAAAATATTTTTACTATAAAAGATAGGTAAATCTATTTACTTGGGGATGCATCTGATTATTTACAAGAGTTTGGGTTTTAAGGATTTACATGGGTTTTAAAGAATTACATATTGTTTTTTTAGATATGTATATATCGTTAATAAAGAATTTTAGTGTGATGTATATTGATGAATCGACGATTCTCATTCTTTATTCTTTTATTTTAACTTTATCTTTTTAGCAAAACCACCTGTAATTATATGTAAATACAATAACTTATCATTGTACATGTCTTTGTTAATATTACATAATTAGCACTTATTTTCCATAAATAAAAGAATAAAAAGAAAAGAAAAAGAAGGATGTATTTAAAATAAATACGTATTGGCCTAAACCCCGAGAGAAGGTCATTAATTGAACTGATCGACAAGAACTGAGTAGAGAGAAAAAGGGCATAATGTATATATTACCTATACATATAAATATTTATATCTAATTTAAACTTTGTAAATACTATATTTATTTTTGAACAATTATATATATTCCTAATAATAAAATAAAATAAAATAAAAATCAGAAAACACAAAATAAAATAAAAATAAAATCTACAATCCATTGTACAAAAACCAAATAGTTGCACGCACCACTAATGAGCGGCCCGCTTTACCGGAAACTAGAGCGATCCTCACTAGAGAATGACTAACCTCGAAATCAGTAGTCTAAAGAAAGTTCAGGTATGGCTCTAACCTAGTGTGTGGATCACTCTCTCGCTTATCCAAACCAAACAAGGAGGGGATTGCTCTCCCAAGATAAATTTTTCAGTGAGTGTCTTTTATGGTCAAGTTTGTTTATCAGTCCCAATTTTATTGTTTTTATTTTTAGGTATTTTTCAATATCAAACAACGCCTAATGAATTTTTCGATCTCCTGATTATTTTAAGTCCAAAAACAGGGGGAGAATTCGAAAAGGTTGATACGCGATCAAACACAATGATGCATGCAAAATCAGAAATGCATACCTGACGCTAGCACTCTACATGCAGGGTCATCCGCTCATAAATAAAAGACAGAATTTAAACTACATATATGATGCACGAAGAAAACGACCTTAGACGAAAGATTTCTACACGCGAAGAACAATAGCTAATAGGTCAACAAGAGAGGTCGGAGTCCGGTCTCTGATGCCGATCGATGTCTTCCACAATGGATCCTACCAGCACTGTATACGGCCTCTAGCGGCATGTGACCTCTCATGTGACCAAATTCGCTTTTTTCTTTATGATTTAATTAATTAAGTCCACTTAACTATCTATAGGTGTAGGCAGATAATTAGGGCTGGAATCATAATTAGTTACGTCACAATCAAATATAAAATCCTAAGTATAGGGACAAATTCTACGTGAATCAAAAATAAAATAAGAGGCAGGAAAACAAAACCGACGAAAAACCGCGGTGAGGTCCCCCGAGCACACCGATGCTCGGCGAAACAGACCTTGATAAATGCCAAGTCCAAATGTCTCTAAGTCATGTATTATTACAAGAATAATAAATAAAAAATGAAATAAAATGCCAGAAATCATCCAAGGTCCTTCAAATCCTCTACTCCTCTTCTCCTACGCTCTCATGTGGCTCGATGAAGAAACGAGTTGCCACTGCTTCGCTTGGGTGCGCCGGTGCTCTTAAGATTGCCGCCCTCGCTCGTCGGGCCCTTACAAGAAATAGAGAAACAAAGATGGGTCAGATCACAGTTACAAAAAAATTAGACACAAATAAAGAAAGAGAAATAAAAACTAAAATAAAAAACAAATAAAGAAAAGGAGAAAAAAGAAAACAAGGAAAACTGACTACTAAATCGTGCTCCCCGGCAATGGCGCCATTTTGATGAGCGACCCGAGTGGCAGAGGTAGAGTGATATCAAAGGTCGTTGCGACCTCAACCACTCGAACCGAGCTCAACAAGAAAAATCATACCACCAACAAAATCAAACACGCATCAAAACTAAGGCAAGCGGTCTTGCTATTTATTTAACCTAGTATAGCCACCAGGGTCGAACACAAAAAGCATAGGAAAATCCTACGAAGTAGTCGAGAAATCCAAAAGGAAATAAAAATATTTTTGGTGGCTTTAATTTTTAATTTTTTATATTTTCTTTTAAGACAAGGAATAAGGAAAAGAGAAAAATCACACTCCAACCATTATTTATGAGGTCTAAAAAGCTCAAAAATTCAAAATAAAATTATTTTTGTTTTTAAAATTATTCAAGTGTTTTTAGATATTTTATGGGCTTTTTCTGATTTTTATAAAATTTCCATAAAATAAAAGAAGGGCAAAAACAGTAAACAGTGTACAACCTGGATACAAAGACAATTTAAAAATATTTCAAATGCCTCTAAGATCCTGACAGGAATTTTATGTGAAAGTATAAAATAAAGCTGACTACAGAACTTGAAAACACAATTTTTTGATTTTTATGGAATTTTTAATATTTTTTTATAAGGTTTTAGGGTTTTTAAGATTTTTAGGAGTTACAAAAGATAATGGAATGAAAACAATAAAGAAATCAAAACACGACAAAACAAGCGTAAACAAATTTTTGTGAAATTTTTAAAGGTAATTTCTATTTTTTACGGGTTTTATAAAATAGAAAGAGGCAATTTTTAGGGTTTTTTATTTTTAGAAAATAGAAAATAAAATCAAAATGCATCTCAAAAATTACCAAAAATATTACAAAGTAGCAAGAGCTACTAGTAGATTTTTGGGAGTTTTTGGAATAGTTTTGATATTTATTTAATTAGAAATTCAACATGTAGTTTGTAGGGACCTAAATGCAACTTATTTACGTTTCTGTACTAAATAGTAACAAGCTCTAAAAGTCCAGGGTCGAACATGCAATTTTTCCAATTAAATCCGCACATGCGTCAATTCCACACTCACATGGCATATTTGCAATTTCAGAAAGCATCTCAATTAAACATTAACACAAGAAAGATTCAGGACTAAACATGCAAATACACCAAAGTTTGACGACACACGTGTCTCCAGACTGGGGGACTAAATTGCAAATAACAAAAATTATAGGAACTAAACTGCAAATAAGTTCAACTACAACTTTATTTGATGGACTAAAACATAAATAAAATATGTGCAGGGTAAAAAAGGGATATATATATATACCCTTACAGCACGTGAGGCGCACGTGGAGAGGGACACGTGGCGTTTGTTGGTGTGGCGTAATCATGCGACTCTGATAGCGTCAGGTGTCAGATCTAACGGTGTCAGAACAGTCGGGGACGTGGAGCGCACGTGGTCGTTAGATCTGACATCTAATTGTCTGACACGACGGCTGGATGGACGATCAGGATGCTATCTGGACGAATGCGGCCAATCCAATAGTGATGGATCAATCTGGAATAACAGCTCCTGGTTGGATTTCACCGAAGCCAAGTGAGAGATCCTCAGTCCCGATGATCGATCGGGAAGCGCTGGATGGATCGTGGAAGGCTTCCGCGTCGACTGGACAGCTCGGATAGAAGCTCCAACGGTTGGATTGGCGTGACGACGACGAGCACCTGGAGCTACTCCGGCGAGCCCTGAGATGGATGGAGTAAAGACTCCCAATGCGCGCGAAGTCTTGCAAAGGGTAGATGTGACTCGTACATACACTCCGGTCTAGGTTATTTGGACTAAAAATTAAAGAAGTGAGGCGGGGTGGTGGTCGATCTCCGACGAAGGCGAGGAATCTCTCGAACCTAATCTCGACTAGATGGATGAAGATCAGGGTGATCAGGATATGGAGAGAGATGGAGGGTGATCGTGCGGTGATATCAGAGCGACTGAAGGTGGGTGATGGAGCTCCGACCGGCAGGTCGGAGCTGGCGAAGGGACGGCGGCGCTGAGATTAAAGATCTGAACGAATGGACACAAGCGAAAGATAAGCGGGTCACCTGAAGGTTTGGATAGACTCTTGAGCTCCAGGCGAAGGTGGTCGTCGGGGTGATGGCCTCGACCAAGCTGCAGAAGGCAAGGGAGGATGCTCGCGGTGGAACGTCGACCACAATGATCGAGCTGTGGCGTCGCTACACCAAATAGATCGCCAGGCGGTGCTCCAGGCATCTGTCACTCAGCAGAGGTGGCTAGGGTATCAAAAGGGAGCAAGGCATGAGCTAATGGACTGGGGAAGAGGATGAGATAATTTATAGTGCTCCCAGATGTCTGGAAAGAACGGGTGAGGGCACACGAATCGAGAAAGATCTGTGCCTCATTTGGGATCCGTAAGGGTCTTAGATCCATGGGGAAGAAGCGAGCGAAAATTCGGGGCAAAAGGCTGCACGACCCGCGTGGGCAAATTGGGAGAAAGAGGTCCGGTCACACAGTCGGGTCGGGTCAAGCCCTGGAAGAGGGGGTTGACTCGGGTCAATATTCCGACGTGGCCCAATCAGGAGCGGCAGGGGATAAGGATAAAGACCTCTACAGGACAAAATAGCAAGGAAAATAAAAGATAAATAAATTATAAATAGTAAGAATTTAAATTAAAAAATGAATGAAATAAAAAAATGTTTATTATTTTTCGAGGAATTTTTCTGTGATTTTTATTTATTTTTTTGGAAAAAATTATTTTATATACAGTATATTGTATTATATATAGGTATATTATACTTATGTATTTTATACAATTATTTTTAATTTATTACTTTTACAAAAAAGCCCCAATTTTATATTTTATTTATTTACAATATATTTTTTGGAGTACAAAACAATTTTTGTTTTATTTCTATTATTTATTTACAGGTATAAAATAAATAAAGAAGAAAATATATATACATGTATTATGTACAAGTGAGAGAGAATTTTATTCTATTTTTATTTTATTTTTATGATTTTTATTTTATTTTTAGAAATATATATAAGGAGGTAAAACATATTATTATTTTTATTTTGGCAAAAAAAAATTATTCATTTACACCCATGATATGTACAATAAAGAGTGGGCCCTATCTCTCTCTACTTGTTTTATTTGGCAATCAGGCCAATGCTTGGCCCTCTCTTGGGGTTCGGGTCACTCTGTATTTATTCCAAATACCTCCTTCCTTTTTTTCTTTATTCTTTTATTTTTGCACAAATACATGCTAATTAAGTATTATTAACAAATGCATGCATATTTCTAAGTTATTGTATTTAAACCTATTTACATGATGCTTTTCCAAGATAATTGCCTAAAATAAAAGAATAAAGAGTGATGAACATGGATTCATCACCCTCCTATACTTTATCTTTGTTAGTCCCTTAGCAAATACTTATTGTCATTCACTTCTGTGAGGTGTACTGACTGTCAGAGGATGGGCACTTGTGGACAACGTGATATGATGTCGATGCAGCCCATTCACTTCTGTGAGGTTTTTGACGCATGGGCCATCGATTTCATGGGTCCATTCCCTAAGAGTCAGGGATTTGAGTACATTCTGTTGGGCGTTGATTATGTGAGTCGTTGGGTTGAGGCCATCCCCGCCTGAGCTGCAGATGCTAGGACTGTATGCAGATTTTTGAGGAAGAATATCATTTCACAGTTCGGGGTGCCTAGAGTGTTGATATCTGACGGGGGTCTCATTTCGTCAACGACAAGGTAAAGGCCCTTGCTAGCGAGTTCAGCATTGACCATCGAGTAGCTACACTGTATCATCCTCAGATCAATGGTCTTGTTGAAGTGTCGAGCAGGGAGATCAAGACTATATTGCAGAAGGTCGTCTGTCCTGACCGAAAGGATTAGTCACATCTTTTGGACTCGGTCTTGTGGGCATATCGGACGTCCTTCATGACTCCTTTGGGTAACTCTCCCTTTCGCCTCGTTTATGGCAAGCCCTGCCATTTACCTGTTGAGCTGAGACATAGGTCACGTTGGGCAATCATAGATATACTTTTGGATCCCGTGAGTGTAGGAGACCAGAGAAGGGCAGAGTTGGCAGCCCTGGAGGAGCGTAGAGATGCAGCCTTTTCGAGCAGCCTACAGTATAAGGAGAGAGTGAAGGAGTGGCATGATTCTCATATCAGCCACAAGCAGTTTGAGACTATATAGAGAGTATGGTTATTCGATGCTAGGCTTCGATTATTTCCAGGGAAGTTGCAGAGCAAATGGAAGGGACCATACCTGGTCCGAAAGGTACATGACAATGGAAGCATTGACATATTTGAGATGTCATCTTAGTCTACCTTTCGTGTTAACGGGCAGCGGCTCAAACCATATATAGATCATGAGCCGCTGGTCATTGATGTCGCCCCTATTCATTTTGCGTGAGATGTGGTCTCTTGACTCATATATTGCATCTCACGACTGATTATCACTGTCTTCCACCTTGTATAGATCCAGATGTCCATATCACACCATTCTTAAATCCAACACCCCATTTTCATCCTTGATTATGCTATACTTAGGGTGCACTTTACCCTAAGTATAGGGTGGTGTGAGACTTTTGATTTTCTTTTGATTCTTTTCTGCCTCTGCTTTGCTGCATATACTTAGGGATATTTTACCCTAAGTATAGGGGAGGTAGACTGAAAAGCGAGGCGGGCGAGAGCTGCTAAATAGTGGTCTGACAAGTCAGACTCGCTGTCGCTGGGGGGACTACTCAAGCCTTTTCGTTTGTCAACCATTAACCCACACAATTAATCAAACAATCAAGAGCAAGGATTAAAATTTATTATTCCCAACTAAAAATATACAATGGCAAGCAAGTAGGGGTCGAATACAGGAAACAAAGGTGTAGAGTGTGCAGACCAAAAGCCAAGACCTATATCTAGTGAACTACTTAGCCAATCTGGATTTTTCATGGGTTTTTTATTTTTAATTTTTTTATTTAATTTTTAATTTATATTTTTGTATTTTGATTTTTAATTTATTGATTTTATATATTCTTTTTATATTTTATATTTTTTATATTTTCCTTTTTTAATAACTAGAATATAAACAAATTAAGAAAAAGGAAGACAAGATATTTATAAAAAAATGGAGAAGAAAAAGCTCAAAAACATCAGAGAATAAATTGTTTTTATGTATTTTATAATTTTGTTTACTATTTTTATGATTTTTGGGGATTATTCAGATTATTTTTGGTATTTTTAAAAGGCAACATACAAGAAAAAAGTGAATAACACTTCTGGCTGAAATTAAAATGGGATTGAAAAATAACAAATAGTATCAAAATTTTCCCAAAATAATTATAAAATAAAGATAATAAAATAGGGAACCTACAGGACCTGAGTTTATATTTTTAGCATTTTTCTAGAATTTTTTTAGATTTTTATAAAAATTTTGAGTGTTTTCTATTTTTTAAGATTTTGGTTTTGAAATTTGTAGTGATTTTTGGTCAGTACTTAAAAGACACTAAAATAGACAAAATATAATTTTTTTAGAATTTTTCAGAAAGTGTTGCTAATTTTTATGGATTTTCTAGTGTAGACAGTAACTAAAATGCATGTTTTTGATTTTTAATAAATATCAAAATGCGATAAAAATGGAAAATAAAAATATAACGTGAATCTACAACTAAACAGGAGCTTAAGTTGATTTTCATGGAATTTTAGGGTGTTTAGATATGCATGCAATAATTAAAGACAACAAAAAGAAACTACAAGCCTGGCAGGGGCATAAATGCAAATATTGAAAACTACAGGGCACGCATTGCAAATTCACTAAAAGACACGCGCAAAGCACGTGTTATGTTGTTCACAGGGGTATATTTGCAAATAGCAAAAACTGGCAGGACATAAGTGCAAATAACCCATAAATATATTTAAATCACAGCGCATAGGGGTAGAAATGCAAATACATAAAAGTTTGAGGTGCTTGGCGCAAAATACCCAAAAACCACGTGTCCCCGTCACGTGAGGTGATGTGGATAGGACTGAAGTGCAAATAAAAGAAGTTCAGGGACCTAGTTGCAATTATTACAAATATTTTTAAACGGCAGATGAAAGTTTTAGGACTAGTACGTAAATACAAAAATCGCGGGGGTCAGATGCAAAATACCCCTCGCTGCATGCGATCGGACGGCTGATGACGATCCACTTATCCACGTGTCCTGATCTGGTGGCCCGATGGCGCTTCGCACGGACGTCCAAGATTAGATCCCCGCGACGAGATCCGACGGTCGAGGATGGTGATGATCTGACGGCTCCTGTGCATACTGGATGGCGCTCCTGATCCAACGGCGGAGAGAGGTTCACGAAGAACACACTCCCCGGCGAGCTTTGGCGAATGATTCCGGCCGACACATGGCCTCTCCGGCCCTAGGATCAAAGGCAAAATGATCCTGGGCCCATCCGCGTCGAACGATGGTCTCAGCAGCGGCTGAGACGGTGAGGTGAAGTCGGACGCCGAAGATGACCTGGGGGCTTCGTCCCTGGGCTATCGAGGCTCGATGGTGCCTCCTCTTTGGCTCTGACCTGCAGGGTTAGACGCACAAAAACCAGGCGAGGCTACTGGGGGTGTTTTGAGGTTAAATGGAAGTGATGCGTGGCTCGGGCGAGGAGCTATGGCGACGGGCGGAGATGGGAGCTCGGTTCGCTCGATCTGGGCGAGATCGAGGGTGATGGAAGGGTGGAGCGGCGCGACGGAGTGAGGAGAAAGAAGATGGAGGTGAAAGCGTCGGCGGTGGATGACGGAGGTGGCCGGAAAGTGGAGGCGGCGCTAAGCTTTGCCGTGGAATGATTTGCGAAATCACGGCAAAGGGATGAACGAAAAGTAAAACTGCTATAATCCTAACCTAAGCTAACCTAAGCTACAAGAAAATGGAAAAAGAAGAGAGGAAGGCTCACCAGAGACGTCGGAGTGAACTCGCGGCGGAGCTTCGGCAAGGGGTTGGATCTACTTCGATTCGACGCCAAATGGCTCAAACCCAAGCTAGAATCGCCTCCTGCTGTCACCAGGGATGCAATGGACTAAGGGTCTACGGGTGAAAATGGCGGAAGAAGGATCAAATTCAAAATGGAAGTCGAGGGGGGGTTTTGAAGAACTTGCTCTGGCGTGACTTTTGATGTGTGATCACGGGCGAACGGAGAAGATCTTAGAAGATCTAATAGGACGGCGAGAATCATGATGATTCAGCGAACCAATTTCATGAAGGTACCCTCCTCCATCGAGCAACGGATTGATGGCGAAAAAATCGGGAAGAGGAGGGTGTCGGACTTCTGACAGGAGGCACAGGGCTAAGGCTAGAGAGTTGACCCGCGGGTCAACTTTCCAAGCCACCTGGTTGGTCCACGTGGACCAACAAGGAAAATCCCTGGAAAAAATGTTTCTAAAATCATTAAAAAATAGTAAAAGATTTTATTAATTTTTGTTATTAAATAAAAAATATTTGTAATTTTATAAATTATTTTATGGTGATTTTTATTATTTTTATGAGGTATAGTTTTATGAGTTACTTTTTATAACCCTTATAGGTATATTACCTATATATTTTAATATTTTATTTTTATTTTGTTTATTTAATTTATTTATTTGTGTTTATTAATTTAAAAATTTATAAAATACTGTTATACACTTGAATATATTTTTCTTTTATTTTTCGGGTATATTTTATACACTTAATAAAATATAAGTATGGCTTATACAGGTATAAGTTTAGGTCCTATACCTATGTCTTTTACACAAGTCTATTTTTATTTTGTATTTTATTTATGTTTTTATTCTGATTTTAATATATATATATTTTGTAAGTAATATTTACAAAATTATAAAAATATGAAATTATTAAAAATAATGAATAAATAATAAAATGAATATTTTAATCTGTACAAGTATACAATGAGGGTCCAAAACTCAACTTTCAAACCGTAGCTTCGCCAAATGCGATACCACCACCATTAAATAGCTTATTTTAAACTATATACAATTAAAGTGAGTTTGATGCATTTGGAGTTTTCATTTGTGAGATACGGGTCTGGGAAGTTGGGATTCTGGAATTTTATTTAGACCATAACTTTTTATCTGTACATTATTTTTGAGTGAAATCAATTTTTTATTTTTCTTTATTTACTTATCTACAGCTTTCATGTACAAAGTTTCTTTATTTGATGTATAAAAAGTGGAACCAAAAATAGGTCCCAAAATGAATAAAGAATGAGTAAAAACAATAAGTATTTGGCCCTTATCTCCCCCTACTTTATTCCTTGTCGACCTATTCATCAAGATGCCTAGGTCTCGGGGTTTCGGGTCATAAAATATTTACAATATTTTATTCTTTTTCTTTTCTTTTATTTATTCTATAATTTTGGCTTTAATTACAGTATTTTATACACTATTTACATGCACGTGCATGAATGCTAAGATGCTCTAATTAAGGGTATTTACACGCATTTACTAGGGTTTTTGAGGCCAAAATGATAGAATAATAGATGATGAAATGTGGATTCATCATCCCCCTATACTTTACCTTTGATAGTCCCTAGAAAACACTTATGCAATTAGTGCATAAAGTAAAAGAAAGAAAAGAAAAGAAAAAGGTGGATTGAATTTAATTATCAAACTTGTCTTCACAAAATCAAAGTTTGGAGCTTAAGTCGGACCTTTGGAATTTTAGTGCGGGCGGAACCTTAATGAGAACCGTGTTTGAGATCCAACAGCCCCTGAGAATCCCAAAACTCTGTTCAAGTCTCCTCAATAGCCAGGTCAGAAATATCTCAATTCATACGCAAACCCTTACGACTTTGAGTCTGACTCGTACAGTGTGAGTGATGGTGGCTCTCCCCAACTAGAATGACAAAGAAACTAACTTCTCCAGCATGACAACCCAATGATTCCCCAATCCAATAACTCCATCCTCGAGGAGCGGGGTATTCCCTTCTAAGTTCAAGTGGCAACCAGCTCAAGAGGAGGGGGTGAAGAGAAGAATGGACGGTAGCCAGTGTAGCTCCCTATCCTAGGATGCAAGACCAGTGTAGTCAAGTCATCCAGCTGCAGGCTAACATGATATGACTTTGGAACTCAAGCTTGCTTATTTGGCTTTACACATATGTACATACTTTGCAGGCATTTTATTTTTTGTACATGCCTGACCAATTTTTTTTTGAAATACTATTCACAGAAGCATTTACATAAGGAGTTTTTCCTCTTGAGCTAGTAGAATATCCCTCTTTTGAAGCTTTATTGCAACCCACACTCTCCTGTCTTTAGACTTCCTCATCACTAGACGGGTTGGGGTGCACTTCCCTCCCTAGAGGAGGACAAATGTTTCCACTTGTGTGTGTCCCCTCACCATTAAGCCATGTGAAAGGTGCATGTGTCCAAGTTAGGTCATTATCAACAAGAGTCGTGCGTGTGCTCTGATACTCTACTTAGGCAGTCAAGAATCCATTGAGCCAAGTCACGTGATCCTCAAAGAATTAAGTCAACTAGACCTGAAGTACCTCAAACCCAGTTCCTATAAGGTTCCTGTTATTAGGTAGATTTTAAGGTCCAATCAAGCTCCAATCTCTAGATTTTATTTAGACTCGTTCAACTATCAAACTCAATCCGAAAAATGCTAATGCTATGCAAATGCTATGCAGAATGCAGAAAATATTTTTGTGATGCAATTTTGAACTTTTTATGGATTTTTGAAAAGATGATGATGATGCATATGCATTTTTTTGTATTTTTCAAAGAGATTTTTCAAATGTTTTTGGATTTTAATTTTGCAAATGTTTTTGGGATTTTTGAAAACAAAAAGATTTTGGCTATAAACTAGGTTAAAAAATATTTACACGGGAGTGCTTCTGCTATTTACAAGAAGTGGATTTTAAGAATTTACAAGGGTAAGTGGTCAATTTTATGAGTATATATATATATATTGGATTTTGGTGTGATGTATCTATTCCTCAAACTTATTTGACACAGGTTTTTCAATCAATTTTGAAAACTATAGTCCAAAATAATTTTTACACACATTTTTACAAACATGTACAAACATTTGAAAATCATTTTGCAAAGGTTTTCAAACAGTATAAATAGATTTTTCCAAAATATTTTTGCAACCATTTTTCAAACCATTTGCAAATAATTTTTCAACATTTTATTTCACATAAAGAAAATAAATTTTTTACATACCACACATTTTTACAAAGGTTGAAAACATGTAACAAAACATTTTCCAAATAGTTTTCAATAAATGTTCACAAAGATTTTCAAACTATTTTTCAAACATTTTGCAAAAACCATTTTCACCTGATTTATTAATCAGTAAATACAAAAAGAATTTGAGGAATACAACACATTTTTTATTAAGGATTTTAATGAATTTTAAAGAATTAATAGCCATATTATTAGGAAAATACGAAAGTACGAGTTATGGCTAAAGTATATACACCGTATGTACGACCCCCCTATACTTAGCTTGAGCTATGTCCTCATAGATCGGAGAGAAAAGAAAAGACATAACTCGTACTAAGTATAGGAAAGTCTAAAGAATAAATAAAATAAAGGAATGAATCAATGAATGAGAAGTTGACCGTCCCCCCTATACTTAGGATCAAATAATCCTAAGTATAGCAGATTGTACACAACGCAGGAAGGGTCAAGGGTGGGAATGAACCGATCATACTCAGATTGTCTCCCCCTATACTTAAGATAAGATATCCCTAAGTATAGACAAGAAGAGGAGACAATGGAGAGGATCGAAAAATAGAATCAACTCGGGGTGCACACCCCCTATACTTAGGATAAAGTACATCCTAAGTATAGAAGACCATCGACAAGGGGCAATACCTTTTGATAGAGAAAGAGAATAGACAAGGAAAAGAAGAAAAGATATGAAAGTGGATATGAACAACTCAGGATGTGCATCCCCCCTATACTTAGGATAAAGTACATCCTAAGTGTAGCAGTGATGAAAGGGATGGCATCATGTCGGTAAAAGAGACTAAAAAGAAGAAAAGAAGAAAGGAAGAAAAGAAGAAAAATCATTCAAAAATGTTTTGTTCTGCTTGGCCTTCCTCTGCCTCTTTGGAGATATCCTGCTCATCCCTATAGATTACTTGAATCGAGTCAACGACAGCCATGAATGTATCATGTTCAAGGTATGGCTTCAGAAGCTGTCCATTGACTACAAATGGTTGTGCGTTAGCTGACAGATTGGATATCAATACACTTCCGTTGTCACGCACCTGCCTAACCATAAACGGCCCAGTCCATTTACTCTTCAATTTGGCCGGAAAGATCTTTAATTTCGCATCGAACAACCACACCTTCTGACCTAGATCGAAGGACTTGCAGCGGATATGCTTGTCATGCCATGTTTTGACCTTCTCCTTGTACATCAGGCTGTTGTCATATGCGTAATCTCTGAATTCCAATAATCTGTTCAGATCCAATTTTCTATTCTTTCCTGCTTGCTTGGAGTCCAAATTACAGATGTTAATGGCCCATAAAGATTTGTGAATTAGTTGAAAGGGCAGATGACATGGCTTGCCATGCACCAGGTGGTAGGGAGACATTACCAAAGGTGACTTGTACGTTGTTCTATAAGCTCAAAGAATGGAATCAAGCAGTTGAGACCAATTCTTGCGATCCGGACGCACAAGCTTCTGTAGAATTGTTTTGATCTCCCTGTTTGAACATTCAGCTAAGCCATTGGACTGCGGGTGGTAGGGTGAAGCAACACGATGTTCAATGCAGAATTCTTGAGTCAGCTTCTTCACCTCTCTATTTATGAAATGACTACCCCCGTCGGATATGAGAATCTTCGGAATCCCGAACCGTGCTATGATGTGATCTCTCAAGAATCGACAGACAGTCCTACTATCGGCGGTTCGGGCGGGAATAACCTCCACCCAGCGGCTTACATAGTCGACAACGAGCAGAATATATTCATAGCCTGACTGTTGGGAAATGGGCCCATAAAATCGGTGCCCCATGCGTCGGACGTCTGATATCTAAATGTATTTCAGAGGCATCGTGTATCTCATTCCTACGGTTCCGCCCATCTTCTGACAGTCAGTGCAGCGTTTGACATAATCATCTGCATCTTTGAATAGTGAAGGCCACCAGAGGCCATTTTGAAGAACTTTTGATGTCGTTCGTTTGCCTGAATGATGTCCTCCAGAATCTTGATCATGACATAAGGCGAGGACACTTGGAACTTCCTCCTGAGGAATGCACCTTCTCCAGATACAATCGGCTCCCTCACGAAATAAATACGGATCCTCCCACTGGTAGAAATGGATTTTAGACAAGAATCTGTCTATTTTCAACTTAGGTCAATCCTATGGGATTTTCTTGGTCACCAGATAATTCACAATGTCTGCATACCAAGGAAGCGAGGTGACAGACAGAATTACCTCGTCTGGAAAGGTCTCGGTGATCGGCTGCAGATTCTGCTCAGGAGATTCCGGCTCAGGAAGCCTCGATAGATGATCAGCCACCACATTCTTTACCCTAGGTTTATCTTTAATTTCCAAGTCAAATTCCTGGAGGAGAAGGATCCACCGAATGAGACGTGATTTGGCGTCCTTCTTCTGTTGTAAGTACCGAATGGCCGAATGATCAGTGTAAATGATTACTTTGGACCCAAGGAGGTAAGATCTGAACTTTTCCAGGGCAAAACTACCGCTAGCAGCTCCTTTTATGTGACAGTGTAATTTCTCTAGGCTTCATCGAGCGTTCGACTAGCATAGTGAATCACAAATGGTACATTATCTTTCCTCTATCCCAATACAGCTCCGATGGCATAATCTGACGCATCGGTCATTATCTCGAAAGGCTGAGTCCAAATCGGTGGCTGAAAGACAGGAGCCTATGTGATGAGTTCTTTCAACTGACTAAAGGCAAGGAGCACACGGTCATCTACAATGAATTCATTCTCCTTGCCGAGCAACTCAGTCAACGGTCTGGCCAGCTTGCTGAAATCTTTAATAAATCGTCGGTAAAAATCGACATGGCCTGAGAATGACCTGACTTGCTTGATGGTTGTAGGTGGCTCAAGTTTGGAAATCACATCCACCATGGCTGGGTCAACCTCCATACCACGTTTAGAAACAACGTGACCCAGCACGATTCCTTCGGCCACCATGAAGTTGCTCTTCTCCAACGAGAGCACAAGATTGACTTCGTAGAACCTCCGTAAGATTCGGTCTAAATAATCCAGACATTGATCAAATGAATCCCCGTAGATCGAAAAATCGTCCATAAAGACCTCGAGAAAGTTGCCCACCATATCGGCAAAAACGGCAAGCATACACCTCTGAAATGTGGTTGGGGCGTTGCAAAGCCCGAACGGCATCCGTCTGAAGGCATATGTACCAAAAGGACAGGTGAACGTGGTCTTCTCTTGATCTTCAGGAGCAATAGCAACTTGGTTGTACCCAGAGTATCCATCCAAGAAGCAGAAATATTCCTTCACGACCAATCTCTCCAAGATCTGGTCGATGAAGGGTAAAGGGAAATGGTCCTTCTTGGTGGCGAGGTTAAGTCTTCTGTAGTCCACACACACTCGCCAAGAAGTGGTTGCGATCTCCTCTCCTTTTTCATTCCTCACAATGGTGATCCCTGATTTCTTTGGCACAACATGCAGAGGGCTCACCCATTTGCAATTAGAGATGGGATAAATGAATCCCGCATCACACCATTTCTAGATCTCTTTCATAACAACCTCCCGCAGGTTAGGATTTAATCTTCTCTGAAGTTCTCGAGAGGGCCTGCAATCTTCTTCCAGAAAAATGCGATGCGAACACAGTGACGGATTGATCCCATGGAGATCCGAAGTTCGCTAGCCTATCGCCTTGCGGTTGTGTTCAAGAACCTCCATCAGACGAGATTCTTGGTCTTCGGTCAGGTGTGCATTGATAATGACCGGATACATGTTCAGCTCTCCCGTAAGGAAGGCATATTTCATGTTGGAGGGCAAGGGTTTTAACTCTGGCGGGGTCTGAGCTGCTTCAGAGGTGACCTCAACTATTAATTTAGGTGACGATTCTTTCATCTGTTTAGTGTCCACCATAGTCTATTCTGCCTCTTCTCTCAAATATTGACAGAATGTCTCGATGATTTCCTCTTCATCAGAAGATTCTTCAACCATTTGCTCTTGGTTCTAAAGGCACAACACCTCTACGGCAGTCTCATTCAGCACATCAGCGAGTTCCTCATCCTGAGCGATAAGGGGAAATTCGACTGCGGTCTCCACTCCCTCCTCAGGGTAGAGGAGTTCATGGATCTCATTATCATCCAAGAATAAGTTAGTGTCTTGAATTTCTGCTAGAAAGTCGCAATCGTCAGAATTCTCAATCACCCTTGCGCACGATACAGATGTTCGTTCGGCTGGTGCTTCCCCAGGCAAAGTCTCCACTCTGATTGTTTCATCTCCAGCGCCAAAAGTGATTTCTCCCATCCCATAGTTCACTACTGCGTTCGATATCCGCAGGAATGGTCTTCCAAGTATGATTGGGGTAAGGAGTAATGGAGCGGGGACGTCCATATCTAGCACCAAAAAATTGGCCGGGAACTGCTTTCCCTGAACCGTAACTATCACGTCCTCCAACAGGCCCCTAGGCTGCTTAACTGACTTGTCTGCGAACTGTAGAATCATCTTTGTAGGCTTGAGCGATCCTAGCCTGAATTCTGTAAGCAGTGAGGCTGGCATCAGGTTGACGGATGACCCGTTGTCGATAAGTGTTCGTTCAAACTCCTGATTAAACATCTGACAACGCATAAGAGGTGCTCCCATATCCGACTTTTTATCCGGGAGGTTGCTGATGGCATTAACTATGGCCATTGTAAGGATATGCTTTTCGGACTTGCCACCTTTGCTTCTGGAGTTGTGGGGGTGCGGCCGGCGCTTGGTCGTGCATGCCTCTTTCAATCCTTTATTTACAGCTGGCATGTACTCAAGAGCTTTCATTAATGGCATGTTCAATACCAAATTCTGAATGATTTCAATGATAGCAGGATCGGACAAAGCATTTTTCAAATTTTTCATTTTTTCTATTTTTTTATTGCTTCTGGGAAAGGAATATTTACAAACTCTTCACCAATGTCATTCAAAATATTGCTCGTATTGTTGTTTACAGGTAGATGGCAAAAAGGAATAGAATCATCTACAAGATGTGGATCAAAAACGGCTGGCCCGGCTTCAGGTGTTAGCGTTGGACTCGCTGTAGGTGCAAGATTCCTTCCGTCTGTGGCGGGCTCTGTAGCAGGTGCAGACGTCTCCAATGCTGGCCTATCTCCACCGAGGCTGCTGCTATCTTTTTGTGTTTTGTGGTTTTCTTCATTTTTTTGTGATTTTCTGGGTGATGGTGCTACTCCCAAAATACTTCCTAGCCCTGGTGTTGGCTTGGCTGACGACTCACCGTTAGATGCGAGATGCTTTCCCTTCGTCGTCGCTGATGGCTGGAGTGTCCTACCGCTCCTGAGAGTAACAACATTAGATAAAAAGCAATTTAATTCACCTGATTTTGGTTGGACACTACCGGCTACCTGCTCCTTGCGTCGGAAATTGTTAGGGTTTTGCCTTGACTTGAGCAGGGATGGTTGTTTTCGCAGCTGTCAAGTCGTCGATCTTCTGGTTCATTTCATCCATATTCTTCATCAACTATTCAAGGCATGACAGGGCTGGATTAACCGGTAAAATCTCAAAAGAATCCCCCTGCTGGGGTCTAGAATGCTGGTATGACGGCTGAGACTACGACTGGTAACCCTGAGAAAAATGGTGAGGAGGAGGGTTGGAGGAATATTGTGAGCTCTGATTATATGTAGTAGCCGGTTGCTGATGATACCTTTGTCCGCGGGATCCGGACTGCTGAGGACCATGCTGGTAGTTCTGCCTCCATGTGTTGCCATGAGATGGAGGCTGGTATTGATACGAGGGCTGGAATGGTCTCCCGCCCTGCTGCTGCTGGTGATAGGGCTTGTTGCCCATGTTCTAACCCTGGAGATGTCCCTGAGGACGGGTCAGCTATGCTTCATTGTTCCATACACCATTGATCTCCTGAATCAGCGGTGGGGGTGGAGAGAACTACTCGTAGTAGGCTTGTTGGGACCCAGGTTGATATGCAACCATCTGTGTTTGAGGCTGCGGGGACTGCTCCGGAACCTACACGTAATACACGTGATGAACAGGCTGGGGCTGCGGTGGAGTCGGCTGAGGGTTCTGCTGCATTGTAGGCTCCCTCTTCTCAACTATCGGCTCGACAGGAGTAGACACAGTGTTGCACATGTTGGCATTCAACGCACGAACGAGCTTCTCCAGCTGCTAGGAAATCTGATCGAGCTTTTCCAAGCCCTGGGTCCTTTTCTCAATGACTACCAATTTTTCTAGGTCCTGCGACCTCTTCTCGATGATATCCACCTTAGACAAGTGGCTCCCAATGATGCTCAGATTGGAGCTCCCATCCTTGTCCTCAGTGTGAGAAGACATGTTCACTGGCTTGCTGACGGTAGTTGGCACCTTCATGTAGATCCGGGACGAGGATTGAGGGGCTTCTCCTTCAGCCTTTTCCTTGAGGACGTTCCATACCACGTCCTCGTCCTTATTGAAATGCGAACCACCACAAGCGGCATCTACGAGCTTTTGGCTTTCAAGTGTAAGCCCACCAAAGAAGTGTTGTACAAGGATGGTCTTTGGGATTTCGTGGTGGGGACACTTCTCCTGAAGATCCTTGAATCTCTCCCACGCCTCGTGGACAATCTCGTAGGGCTGCTGGCAAAAACTAGAGATACGGGCACGCATCTGATTCAATCGCCCGAGAGGATAAAACTTATGGAGAAATGCAGACTTCAGCTCCTCCCAGGTCGTGACTACCTTCCCTAGATGGTCGACCCATTATAGGGCCTTGTCTTGAAGGCTGAAGGGAAAGGTGGTCATCTTGACTACCTCCACAGGAATTCTAGGGTAATGAGCGGTAGCACAAATGCGGCCAAACTTCTTGACGTGAATATAAGTCTCCTCAGTGGTGTTCCCATGGAATGTGGTAAGCGGAGACAGGAACTACGGCTTTAGCTCGAAGTGGACATGAATACGTGGAATTTGGATCCATTCAGTGATGCGACCCGCTCCTGGATTGTATGTCTCCTTCAGCGTAGGCTTCGGCTGCGGTGGATCTGCTTCCACTGCATCAAATTATGGTCCCCCCACTGAGAACTCATCTCTAACTTCTTTAAAATTGGGCTCTTGATTTGGTTCATCCTCCCGTCGGTCATCTCTTGCATCGGCCCTCCTCCTCAGATCATTCAACATATCTTGGAAGGTGGTCTGGGCCAGGGCTTGATTAGTCAATTGCTGTTGAATGGCTTGGATGGAAGCCAGCAACTGACTGTTAACCTCATTCTACGTAGTATATTGCCCTTCCCACGGATTGGTTTCAGCTTCAGGTTGGGGCTATGGTCCCTTTCCTCTTCCACCGGCCATCTCAGATTCTGCTTGGTATGCTGGCTCGGAATCGGGTTCGAAGTCTGCACATGGAAGAATGCCCCGATCAGTCTGTATTGCAGCACCAGATAGAGAGAAATGGTCTGTGTTAAGGTCAACACAGAACTTTGTTAAGGACGGCGATGTGTAAGGAATGAAATCAATTGCCATCCAAAACGGACAGAATTCGGGAAAAGAGTGATCCCGATTTATTGAATAAGACGGGGAGTCTGGAGATCGGTCCACGGAGTCTGAGCCGGGTTCTCGGGAATCGCCCCGAATTATTGGAGAGGGAGAGCGAATGGAACTGATGTGGGTGCCGACAGAGTCTCGACGAAACTGTCTATTCGTCGCCATCTCGGAGATCAAGAGGAAGATCATTGTGGATGAAAGATACGGGGGTCAACAAGAAACAAATGGATTGTAAAACAATAGAAGGCTCTCAATGAGCAAGGGTCAACTGGAGGGAGAACAAAATTTGCGCAAAGGCGTGATGTTTTTGATCTTGACCTAAATTCTACTAAACAATCAAACCCAAACCAAAGGATTCACCAACTTGACCCGTGAAGCCATGAAGGTTTGGCAATTTATCTTTGTGAGTTTTAAATTTGATTTTCAAGCAATTATCTTTCCACGAGTCCTTAGAGCGCTACGCCTATAGGAGCGAGAGTACTGCCGGGAAAGTATCCCGTACTTGTCCTCCTCCTGTGTAACCTGTAGTCTGCGCTTTTAAGGTCCTTGTAACCCTTCCTGGATCCCTACCCAGCCAAAGAAATAGAGGGAGGAAGCCGGTAGGCGAAACCAATACTTCGGATCTCGCTCGCAATGGAATCACCCGTGAGCGTGCGAGAACCTACTCGGACGCAAGACGATGAGACAGACACACCCGTGAAGGCGTGGCCTATGCTCGATACTTCGGACAAGGTCAATGCTCTACACAATAGAGAGTCATCAATGTCGACCAAGCCCTACTCGTCTACGTACGATAGAAGCGCCAATACTTCGGAAATCCAGGCGATACACAAGGCAGCCACAGACTGGGTTTTGGGCTCTATTCCTTAAGACGGTGCTCACCTCACTGAGAAGGAAACCTTCCTATGCAACCTGAAAACAAATGAGGGCTTTTCTCACCCCAAGGCAATGAGTCCAATTAATCAATTTTATTTAGGTCAAGTTTTCTTTAGCAGTCCCTTTTTTACTTTTTTTGGTGTAATCACTTGTTTTGAGTCTATTCAATACAAGCGCCTAACGATTTTGTTTTTTTTCTTGATTCCTACTTGATCCAAAAACAGAGGGAGAAGAGTCGGAAAAGCAATGCAAGGTGGCACCAAGATGGAAATCTCACCTTTGTGCCTAGATGATGAATGCAAAGATAGAAGACTTACAGTGCCTCCCAGCTCTCTCCATGCGGGATGCAAAACATGAATTTATAAACCTAATATATATGCCGATATGCACACGAAAATCGTCCTAAGTAGGCAATTGCTACGTGAAGAACCACAAGTTGACCACCAATCCTAAACCCTAGAGTCCGGTCTAGGATCACCCCTCCTCCTCTCGACACATCGAGTTCAGGAGAAGCGCTTGGCAGGGAGAGCTCGTGGCGCGACGGATCGAAGAAAATGAATCAACTTTTTAGTTTTAACTAAGTCCAAACGTACTATAGGTCCATGCAAAGGTTATTAGGGTGTTTGGACCTAATCTACTCGATCAAGCAAAGCCTAAAAATCTAAGGGCTCATTCCACAAAAGAAAGGAAAAAGAATACAAAACTGGAAAATGACAGGCGATGAAATCACGTCAAAACGGCGGTGAGCCCCCAAGTGAACAAACACTTGGAAATTAGGCATGAGTGTTCGAAGTGTCCAAGTACCTATATTATTACAAATTATAAATGGTCTCTCTCTCACCAAATAAGAAAAAGCTAACTATCTCTCTCTCACTCAAGGTCTTCTGCTCTCTCCTGCCGGCTAGGGTAGAATAGCCGGCTCCTCCTCCCAAGGCTGCACAGGATCCCTTAGGCGATCCTCCTCGGTCAGTGGTCCCTCACAAGAAAACAATGAAGAGATGTCAGACAGTTCAAAACAAATGATATGCTAAAAATAGATAATAAAAAATGGCTAAGTAGATAAAAGACACCAATGTACTCTACAAGCTGATGCTCCCTGGCAACGACGCCATTTGAAAAGCGAGGCAGGCGAGAGCCGCTAAATAGTGGTCTGACAAGTCAGACTCGTTGTCGCTGGGGCGACTACTTAAGCCTTTTCGTTTGTCAACAATTAACCCACATAATTAATCAAACAATCAAGAGCAAGCATTAAAATTTATTATTCCCTACTAAAAATGTACAATGGCAAGCAAGTAGGGGTCGAACACAGGAAACGAAGGTGTAGAGTGTGCAGACCAAAAGCCAAGGCCTATATCTAGTGAACTACTTAGCCAATCTGGATTTTTTGTGGGTTTTTAATTTTTAAATTTTTATTTAATTTTTAATTTATATTTTTATATTCTGATTTTTAATTTACTGATTCTATATTTTCTTTTTTTTATTTTATATTTTTTTATATTTTTCTTTTTTTAATAACTAGAATATAAACAAATTAGGAAAAAGGAAGACAGGATATTTATAAAAAAAATGGAGAAAAAAAGCTCAAAAAAATCAGAGAATAAAATGTTTTTATGTATTTTATAATTTTTTATTGTTTTTGTGATTTTTGGGGATTTTTCAGATTATTTTTGGTATTTTTAAAAGGAAACATACAAGAAAACAGTGAATAACAATGCTAGACGAAATTAAAATGGGATTGAAAAATAGCAAATAGTATCAAAATTTTCCCAAATTAATTTTAAAATAAAGATAATAAAATAGGGAACCTACAGGATCTAAGTTTATATTTTTAGCATTTTCTAGAATTTTTTAGATTTTTATAAAATTTTGAGTGTTTTCTATTTTTTAAGATTTTGGTTTTGAAATTTTTAGTGATTTTTTGTCAGTACTTAAAAGACAATAAAATAGACAAAATATAATTTTTTTAGAATTTTTCAAAAAGTTTTGCTAATTTTTATGGATTTTCAAGTGTAGATAGTAACTAAAATGCATGTTTTTGATTTTTAATAAATATCAAAATGCATAAAAATAGAAAATAAAAATATAGCATGAATCTACAACTAAACAGGAGCTTAAGTTGATTTTCGTGGAATTTTTGGGTGTTTAGAGATGCATGCAATAATTAAAGACAACAAAAAGAAACTACAAGCCTGGTAGGGGCATAAATGCAAATATTGAAAACTATAGGGCACACATTGCAAATTCACCAAAAGGCACGCGCAAAGCACGTGTTATGCTGTTCACATGGGTATATTTGCAAATAGCAAAAATCGGCAGGACATGAGTGCAAATAACCCACAAATATATTTAAATCACAGCGCATAGGGGTAGAAATGCAAATACAGAAAAGTTTGAGGTGCTTGGCGTAAAATACCCAAAAATCGCGTGTCCCCGTCACGTGTGGTGACGTGGACAGGGACTAAAGTGCAAATAAAAGAAGTTCAGGGACCTAGTTGCAATTATTACAGATATTTTTAAATGATAGATGCAAGTTTTAGGACTAGTACGTAAATACAAAAATCACGGGGGTCGGATGCAAAATACCCCTCGCTGCGCGCGATCGGACGGCTGATGACGATCCACTTATCCACGTGTCCTGATCTGGTGGCCCGATGGCTCTTCGCACGGACGTCCAAGATTAGATCTCCGCAACGAGATCTGACGGTGGAGGATGGTGATGATCTAACGGCTCACTGTGCGTACTGGATGGCGCTCCTGATCCAATGGCGGAGAGAGGTTCACGAAGAACACACTCCCCGACGAGCTTTGGCGACTGATTCCGGCCGACACACGGCCTCTCCGGCCCTAGGATCAAGGGCAAAATGATCCTGGGGCCCCTCCGCGTCGAACGATGGTCTCAGCAGCGATTGAGACGACGAGGTGAAGTCGAACGACAAAGATGACCTGGGGGCTTCATCCCTGGGCTATCGAGGCTCGATGGAGCCTCCTCTTTGGCTCTGACCTGCAGGGTTAGACGCACAAAAACCAGGCGAGACTACTGGGGGTGTTTTGGGGTTAAATAGAAGTGATGCGTGGCTCGGGCGAGGAGCTCTGGCGACGGGCGGAGATGGGAGCTCGGTTCGCTCGATCTGGGCGAGATCGAGGGTGATGGATGGGTGGAGCGGTGCGACAGAGTGAGGAGAAAGAAGATGGAGGTGAAAGCGTCGGCAGTGGATGACGGAGGTGGCCGGAAAGTGGAGGCGGTGCTAAGCTCCGTCGTGGAATGATTTGCGAAATCACAGTGAAGGGATGAACGAAAAGTAAAACTGCTATAATCCTAACCGAAGCTAACCCTAAGCTACAAGAAAATGGAAAAAGAAGAGAGGAAGGCTCACCAGAGACGTCGGAGTGAACTCGCGGCGGAGCTCCGGTAAGGGGTTGGATCTACTTCGATTCGACGCCAAATGGCGCAAACCCAAGCTCGAATCGCCTCCTGCTGTCACCAGGGATGCAATGGACTAGGGGTTTACGGGTGAAAATGGCGGAAGAAGGATCAAATTCAAAATGGAAGTCGAGGGGGTTTTTTGAAGAATTTTCTCTGGCGTGACTTTTGATGCGTGATCACGGGCGAACGGAGAAGATCTTGGAAGATCTAATAGGCCGGCGAGAATCATGATGATTCAGCGAACCAATTTCATGAAGGTACCCTCCTCCCTCGAGCAACGGATTGATGGTGAAAAAATCGAGAAGAGGAGGGTGTCGGACTTCTGACAGGAGGCACAGGGCTAAGGCTAGAGAGTTGACCCGCGGGTCAACTTTCCAAGCCACCTGGTTGGTCCACGTGGACCAACTAGGAAAATCCCTCGAAAAAATATTTCTAAAACCATTTAAAAAATAGTAAAAGATTTTATTATTTTTTAATTATTAAATAAAAATTATTTGTAATTTTATAAATTATTTTATGGTGAATTTTAATTATTTTTATGAGGTATAGTTTTATGAGTTACTTTTTATAACCCTTATAGGTATATTACCTATATATTTTAATATTTTATTTTTATTTTATTTATTAAATTTATTTATTTGTGTTTATTATTTTATAAATTTATAAAATACTTTTATACACTTGAATATATTTTTTTATTTTTTGGGTATATTTTGTACACTTAATAAAATATATGTATGGCTTATTCAGGTATAAGTATAGGTCCTATACCTATGTCTTTTACACAGGTCTTTTTTTATTTTGTATTTTATTTATGTTTTTATTCTGATTTTAATATATATATCTTTTGTAAGTAATATTTACAAAATTATAAAAATATGAAATTATAAAAATAATGAATAAATAATAAAATGAATATTTTAATCTATACAAGTATACAATGAGGGTCCAAAACTCAATTTCAGACCGTAGCTCCGCCAAATGCGAAACCACCGCCATTAAATAGCTTATTTTAAACTATATACAATTAAAGGTGATTTGATGCATTTGGAGTTTTCATTTGTGAGATACGGGTCTGGGAAGTTGGGATTCTGGAATTTTATTCAGACCATAACTTTTTATCTGTACATTATTTTTGAGTGAAATCAATTTTGTATTTTTCTTTATTTACTTATCTACAACTTTCAAGGAAAAAGTTTATTTATTTGATGTATAAAAATGGGGACCAAAAATAGGTCCCAAAATGAATAAAGAATGAGTAAAAATAATAAGTATTTGGCCCTTATCTCCCTCTACTTTATTCCTTGTCGACCTATTCATCAAGATGCCTAGGTCTCGGGGTTTCGGGTCATAAAATATTTACAATATTTTATTCTTTTTCTTTTCTTTTATATATTCTATAATTTTGGCTTTAATTACAATATTTTATACACTATTTACATGCACATGCATGAATGCTAAGATGCTCTAATTAAGGGTATTTACACGCATTTACTAGGGTTTTTGAGGCCAAAATGATAGAATAATAGATGATGAAATGTGGATTCATCATAGACCCTGTACATTCCCTCACTCGGATTTCCCTTTGTGTACAACCTATGATACTTAGGATTGCTTGATCCTAAGTATAGGGGGGAACCCTGAGATTCTTTTCCATTCTATTCTTTCATTCGTCGTTGTAGTATAGTTTTCCTTTTCACTTCCCTATACTAAGCATGAGTTATGTCTTCTTCATCGCTCTTGATTCACTCTGAGGACATTGTTCGAGCTATGTATCGGGGGGTGTCGTATATAGTTCCTATATATTTTAGCCATAACTTGTACTTTGTGTGAGTGTGTTAATAAATAAAATGGCTAAAATCCTTAAATCCCCATAAAAATTAAAATTGTTCTTATACATAAAATTCTTTATTGCACATACATAGCTATTTACAAAATTATTTTTGTAAAAATGTTTTGTGTAAAGGTTTTGTAAATATTTTGATGTTAAAATTATGTATAGAATACAAAATTTCTGTAAAATGTTTGAAAAACAAAAAGTTTGCAAACCCTTTTGTAAATGTGTGTAAATATTTTGCAAAACTTATGCATTCATGCATATATCCATGTATTCAAACATTTCAAAAAATTTGCATGTTTTCAAAAAATTGTACAAAAGCATTTTTGTATATATTTGTACAGTTTTTCTGAATCCTAGTTGACATTTAAACTATCATGGAATTAAATTGAAAAATAGAGCTTGGTTAAGATCTTAATCCACCTAACTCTAAGAGGAACCTTATAGGGCTTAGGGTTGAGACTTTTCAGGTCCATGGTGACTTAATTATTTGAGTACACTAGGCTATGATCATATGTCATCTTGATGAGCCTAAGTAGAGCACTTAATAACACACACATGACTCTCACATACAATGGCTTTACTTGCACCAGCACTTTACACCGAGCTCTCTATGGATGAGGTGGTGAGGAGGCATTTCTTTGACTTGGAGTAGCATATGAGGGTAGTACTTCTAGGTAGAACCTCTCTTCTTCTTTTGAAGGAAGTGCATCTCAACTTGGTCTGGTGGCATTGAGGTCTAAAGACAGAAGTTGTGGTTTGCAATAAAGCTTCAAAAGAGGGATAGTCTACTGGCTCAAGAGGAAAAACTCCTTATATAGATATGTTGTACATATGCACATCGAAAAAAATGTGCAAAAAGAAAAACTCCAAAAAAGTAGTGGGTCTGATAGAAAATGAAATACCCACCAGAGTGTATTTATTCAAATAAAGCAAAGATTATGTTACCCATGCCCATCACATGAAGCTTGCAGTAGGGAGACTTAGCTACACTTGGTGGTCTCCCTAGGATACATGGCTACACTGGCCATGGTCCATTCTCTTATTCATCCTCTTCTTGAGCCAGTTGAACTTGAACTTAGAAGGGAATACCCCACTCCTCGAGGAAATAGTTGCCAGACTAGGGTATTAGAGTTACCTTGTTGAGGAGGGTTGTCACTTTGCCATTTCTGAAGTGGGGAGCTACATATCACTTACACCTTACAAGAAAAGATTCATGGTCATCAGAGTTTGTGTATGCAGACTTGTTCTGATCTGGATTGTTGAGGAGTCTTGACCAAAGATTGGTGGAACTTAGAGGCTGTTGAGTTTTAAATCTAAGTCCAAATAAGGTTCCGACAAATTAATAATCCAAAGATCTGACCGAGCTCCATACTTCAATTTAATGAAAACAAGTTTAATAATCAGCCTTGATTCACCTTCTTCTTCTTCCTTTTCTTTTTCTTTCTCTTTTCCACTTCTTTTTCAAATAAGTGTTTGCTAAGGGACTAGCAGAAGTAAAGTATAGGGGGATGATGAATACGAATTCATTACTCTTTATTCTTTTATTTTAGCTACTTATTTTGGCAAAACATCATGTATATAGTTGTAAATACAATAAATTATCAATAAGCATGCATTTGTTAAATATTAATAATTAGCATGCATTTGTGCAAAAATAAAAGAATAAAGAAAAAATAAAAATAAGGAAATATTTAGAATAAATATTGAGTGACCTAATCCCAAGAGAAGGCCCAATATGGGCGTGATCACCAAATAAAATAAGTAGAGAGAGATAGGGCCACTCAACCTTGTGTATACTCCTTCTTATATGTATATATTTTATTTTATTTTCGTAAAAATAAAAATAAAAATATGTTTATATTCCCTTGTATATATTTCTAAAAATAAAATAAAAATTAGAAAAATAAAAGGAAGATAAAAATAAAATAATTTCTCTCTCTACAACCTTGTACATATTACATGTATATATGTATCACATCTATATTTATTTCATACTTGTAAAAAGCCAATAAAAATAAAATAAAAATTATTTTATACTCCAAATAATATGTTGTAAATAAATAAAATATAAAATTGGGGTATTTATTCAAAAATAAGAAAATAAAAACAATTGTATAATATACATATGCAAATTGAGAAAAGGGAGCCTACACCCTGGGGTGTAGGTAACTACCGACACCCGACTCATTTTTTCATAGATTTTTTATTTTTTTGAAATGAAATCTTGGGGGAATTAGATCACTATGTACCACCATGGTATCATTCAAAATTCAACTTAATTCGATACTCCTATCATCTTCATCAAGACTATCAAATTTTAACGGTCTCAGAATTACTGAAATTGACCCCTTCTAGATGAATGTGTTAGGAATGTTTGTTTTGCATGAAACTTGAAACACATATTCCTCTCAAAATATTACGAAAATCCCCCTAAGGTTTCATTCAAAAAAACTCAAAAATCATGCAAAAAAAAGGCCGGTTGTAGGTAGTTACCTACACCTTGGGCATAGGCTCCCAGCTCCCATGCAAATTATACCTGTATATAATAGAATATAATGTATATAGATTACATTATTTTCATAAAAATAAATAAAAATCACCAAAATAGTTCGTAAAATAATAAACATTTTTCATTTTGAACCTTTTTATTTTTAGAATAATATCATCTTCCATTTTTAATTTATTTTTCAAATATTTTTGACCAATCTATTTTCTGATTGGTCCAGGAGGAATGTTGACCCTGGTCAACTCCCCCTCCCGGACCATTCTTCGCCCGGATCCGGTTTGAGCCCCATTTTCTCCCAATTCTCCCACATGGATCTGACTCTCCCTTGCCCCGATTCCTTCGCATGCACCTTCCCCTTGGATCCACAACCCTTGCGGATCCCTAGGGAAGGGCAGATCCTTCTCGGTTCACGCGCCCACACCCGATCTTATCAGCCACCTGGGAAGACCTACAAATTATTCATTCCATTCCCCAGAGCTGCAGCTCACGCCGTACACTTCCCTTCTACCCTAGACTTCTTCCCCTTGGTGACAGCAACCGGACGGAGCATTTGGTGGTCGGAGAAGGCCGCTGCAGCCGACGCGACGAGCCTCCCCCACCTTCCGCAGTAAGGTCGAGGCGAAGACCCAGTCCGACTCCACCCCTGGAGCTAAGGATTCAGATAATACCCTCAGGTAGCTTCCATTTCGATGCTAGTTCCATTTATTTCGAATCATTCATCCGCCGCTCTACCAGCTCCGACCCGCCGGTCAAAGCATCATCAGCCTCCCTTATCCGCTCAGATCGACTCATCTGATCACCGTCACCCTTCTCCTGTGACCTGATCACCCGAGTCTTGGCTATCCGAGCCAAGATTAGGCTTAGGTTCCTTCCGTCGCTTCGTCGGAACCCCCAACTCCATCCACCACTGTTTCCCTTCATTTTAGGTCAAATAACCCTGACCGAAGTGTCCCTTCGAGTCTGAGCTTTCTTCTCCAGGTCTTCATGCACGTGGTTACGTCCCAGTTCACCTTCGTTCAGCCTCGCCGGAGCTCGTCCAGGTTTCAATACCCTTCTAGGAGATCCGACCATTGATGACCTCATCGGACCCGTCCACCGACGCGGAGGGGCCTTGCCAGTCGACCACCGTTGTCTGATCGTCCATCGGAGTGTCGGATCTCTGTCGATGCTCCGGTGAACTACGCCCACGCGGAGTTTGTCCAGCATCCTTCTCTGTGTTGGATCATCGCCGTCGCCCAGATCACATCATAGCCGTCCAGAGCCTGCACCTGTCAGGCCGTTAGATCTGACATCTAACGACCTATCGCATCTCCGGACAGCCGTTGGATTCGCCACCTGTACGCGCCAGAGCCGCGCGTCGTCAGCCAATTAGAGCGCGCCACATGCCCTCCCACGGGCAACGCACGAGCGGTTGGGTGATTTGCGTTATTTCCTTTGCAGTTATTTCCCTTTATTATTTAGTCCTGTAAATATTTTTAGCAGTTATTTTTAGTTTGGACATTTACACTTAGGACCTTATATTTTCAGTATTCGCATTTTAGCCCTTTTATGTGTGAAGCACGTGGTACCCCCACGTGACCTTGGGTTATTTGCATGTTTTCACCTGGACTTTATTGATGTTATCGAATGGATGTTTATAAATAGGAATTGTAATTATACCCCTGCTTGCCTGGTTCACGTTCTACTCACATGTAGCGTCGGACTTTTTGTATATTAAGCCCTGTACTTGTCCATGTGTTACTGTTTGACTGAATACTTTCATGAATTGCATATTGGTCTCTGTGTGCTATGCCTTTTATTTTTGTTTTAATAAATAGCAAATCTCATCCAAAAAAAATGAAATTTCGGCACATGGCCCTTGACATGGTGTAGGAATTTATGTGAATTTTTGGTTGTAGTTTGTTTTCATTTAGTAACTTTAATAATTCAAAACCCCTAAAAATTGATACTGTTATTTTTTTAAAAAAACAACTAAAAATAGTAAAAACCCTCTAAATATCCAAAAAAATTATTGATTGCTTGTTTTGGTTTGTTTTTTATTCGGTTTAATTTTTGTTGAATTTGCATTTATAAAAACCCTAAAATCGAAAAACATTAACCTTAGAAAAATTATTAAAAATTTATAAAAACTCAAAAATTTGCATTTTTCGGCTTCTGTAGTTAGGTTTTCATTTCTAGTTTATCATAAAATTGTTGTTCGAAATTTTATAGGCATTTTAAGTATTTTTAAAGTACCTTTAGATTCTGGCTGCACACTGCTCAGCATTTTCGGACTTGTTTAATTTTTATAAAATTAACTAAAAATCAGAAAAATCCAAGAAAAATATCAAAAACACTAGAATATATCTAAAAATCAAAAATATTTTTATTTTAATTTTCTGATCATTATTGCTACCTTAAAGAATTTTTTGTTTGTACCTTTTTTCTTTCTTTCACAACTTTTCTTAAATTTAAAAATTACAAAAAAATTGAAAAATATAAAATCCACCATTTTATTTTTTTCTTTATTTTATTTGGATTCTCGACTACTTCATAGCCCACGCATTCCATGCTCCTTGTTTTCGACCCTAGTAGCTATACCAGGTAAAATTAAATAGCGAGAACGTTATTTGTGCTTGATTGCTTGATTTTCATGTTTGGTGGTCTTTGTTTTCTTGATTGACTTAGTGATGGGGCACAAAACCGAGCAACCAAGGTAGATAAATCAAAAACGGTCATTGCGACCTCAGTCGCTCGGGACTCAGAGCTCAATCAAGAAAAATATCAGACCACCAAACGAAGGTAAAAATCGAAGAAAACTCAAAGTAGCGGTCTCGCTAAAGAATTAACCTGGTATAGCACCCATGGTCAAACTCGGAGAGCACGTGATGGCCTCGCGGCCTACAGAGTAGTCTAAAATAATAGAAAATAAAAGAAAAATGATTTTTGGTGGGTTTTTAATTTTTTATATTTTTTTGGATTTTTAAATTAATAAAGAGAATAAACAAACAAGACAACAAGCAACTATCAACAATTATTTAACTACTCGAAAATGATCCAAAAAATTGAACAAAAATATTTTTATGTTTTTTATATTTTTTTATGTTTTTGGTGAATTTTTGGGATTTTTCTGATTTTTAGGGAATTTTATAAAAATGAAACAAGACCGAAAAAGCAAGATACTGTCCAGTCAGGCTTCTACAACCATTTAAAAATGCTAAAAGGTTGTTTCTAGGCTTGGAGGTAATTTTCCTGTAAAGTTTGAAAAACAAGGAAAAATTAGGCACTGGATTTATTATTTTTGGATTTTTCAATTATTTATTAGAATTTTTCTAAGTTTTTTAATGTTTTTAATTTTTATAATTTTTATAAGTCCAAAAATGACCAAACTTGGTCAGATAATCAAACACAACAAAACACACTAAATCTAATTTTTTAGAATTTTTAAAGATATTTTAATATTTTTTGTGAATTTTAAAATTGAACAGTAAGAAAAATGGATGTTTTTGGATTTTTAAAAATACTAAAAAGAGTAAAAAATGTCTCCAAAAATTAAAGAAAATTTTACACAGTGGCAGGAGCCACGTATCCAATTTTCATCAAATTTGGAGTAATTTTGCTATTTTATTAAAATCAAACAACAAGGCATAGTGCACGAGGACCTATTTGAAAGAAAAATAAGTTCCAGGGCCCTCTCGATAACACGGCTGGAAAGTATAGGGCCCAAAATGTAAAAGTCCCCAAGGCCCACGCACGATACACGTGACTCAGGCCTGGTAGGACCAAAGTGTCATTCCTATTTTAAAAGATGCAAACAATAACATTCCAAAAACGCAGGGTAGAAAATGCAAATATCCCACTAAAACACGTGGTGAAGCACGTGGCCACTATAACAAGCAAATAACAGAAATGACAAGGTTCACAATGCAAAATGACCAAAATAAAAACAACTATACTAGATATTTACAGGACTAAATATAAAATGCAAAAACCAAAGGGGCCTAAGAGCAATTACCCCTTATTATATGCCGAGGGCCAGATGGGCGCCACGAGTGATATCCAACGGTCAGGGGGGGTGGCGCCTCAACGAAGGGCTGCGGCTCGGATCTGACGGTCGAGGCTCAGCCACGTGGATGATCGAACGTCTCCTGTGCGTTGTGGCTAAACCTCACTGATTTGACGGTCCAATCCCACCCTCTGATGATCAAACAGCTGGTGCTGCTCCTCAAATGGATGGCTCGATGTGAATCTGGAGCTGGATGGACGGTCGGGGAGGATCCACGAAGAACAGGTGGCCGGCAAACTTCGTCGTCCCAGTGCGCGCACGGTGGTCCTCCTTTGAGGCTACTGATGATCGGAGAAGATGCGCCTGGGCCTCCCGCGTCTGAAGAGCCCCTCCGATGGTGCAACGGAGCTCCGGAGAGCTCAGGCGACACCGGCGGAGCTGGAGCTGTTGCTCCTGAACGTCAAGCCCTTAGATGGGCTCGTCTTGACCTGCAAAACAACGCAACAGACTCCTGGGTCGATGGCAAAGTGCCTCGACCCGGTTAGCGGTGGTGGGGATGATCGGTGCGTCGAGATGGGGGAGCTCCGGCGAAGCGACGACGGTGGAGCTCCAATCCCAGTTCCTTTGCGAACTGGGATGAATGGTTGGGCGGAGAAGGTGCGTGAGGGGAGTGCGAAGGTGTTGGTCGAATCCGATGATCGAGGCGTGGACGAGGGTGGTCGGAATCGAAGGTCGTCGGCGATGGGTCGATTTGGGCGTAAATGAAAACCAGCGAAAGGAGGAAAGAACTGGAGCTACCTGATGGACGAGGTCGACTGGGAATGAGCCGATGAAGCTCTAGGTCCTAGCCTCGAGGGCCGTCGATGCCCGAGGCTCGAGCACCACGTCTGGGCGGCGCACGGCGGTGATAGGTCGCCGGATCGATGGCCCACTCGCTCCCTCCTCGCTGCAACACAGCCACTCGCAAGCTGTCACTCAGGCGAGAACAATGGAGGTCCTGGGGTGGAGAAATGGTAGCCAAAGATGCCTGAAATTGCGGCCGGAGCTGATGCTTTATACGTGTGTAGGTCCGAGAAGAGAAGGTCGGGTAGGGTTCCGCGAAGCGCGGATCCCAACGCGGATATGACAGCATGGATCTCGGATGCAGGAGGAATGATCGGAGCTCGAGGTTTAGTGATTTGGCGATCGGGTCGAGCGGGAATAATTTGGAGAAAACGAGTCGGGCGCAACGAACCCGGCTCTGGTGGTTCTGGGGGGGGAGTTGACTGGGGGTCAACATCCCCCGTGGACCAATCAGAACCTGCCAAATACCAATTATTTGATTATTTATTTAAAAATAGTAAATGGCCAAATTAAGAAAAGCTTAAAACATGAAAAATGTTTATTTTATTTTAAACTATTTTTTTAATTATTTTTTTGAAATATAAATTAGGTATTTACAATATAGTACTATGTATAGGTATATATACAATATTGATTTTTAATTTTTGATTTTTAATTAATTATTTTTGTACATTTTTGTTCCCATTTTATATTTGTTTTATGTATAGCATAAAATTAGGAATAAAAAGGTATTTTTATTTTATTTTTATTATTTATTTACAAGGGTAAAATAAATAGTTATATACATTTTTATACATGGTGTATTCACAATGTTTCTTTTGGTTTTTAATTTTGTTCTTTTTATTTCATTTTTTATGGTTTTTATTTTATTTATTTACATAATAGGATATGGAATACATACCAATTTTTATGGAATTTAATTTATTTATTTACAAGGTGAAATAAATAGAGAAAGGGGGTCTATGTACATGATGAATATACAAGTGGAGAAGATATTTTTATTTCTTTTAATTTTCTAATTTTTATTTTGATTTTGTATTTATAAATATATACAAATATAAACAAACCCATTTTTATTTTTATAAGAGGAAAATATTTTTATTTTATTTACAGGTGTATGTACACATGAGCTCCCTTATCTCTCTCTACTTTGGCTTTTATGCGGTCAGGCCCATGTTGAGCCCTCCCTTGGGATTAGGTCGCTCAATATTTATTCTAAATATCTCCCACTTTTTTATTTAATTCTTTATTCTTTTATTTTTTGCACAAAAACATGCTAATTATTTAATTTTATACAATGCATGCTTTTTGGTAATTATTTGTATTTACACATATCTACATGTATTTGCAAAGGTTTTTGTAGCTAAAATATAAGAATAAAGAGTGATGAATGAGTATTCATCACTTAGCCTCGTGGTTCTGGTCGCAACGACCTTATTTACACCTTAACCCGAGTTGCTGAGGCACGTCATCAATGGCCACCTAATTATATCCCGAGTACCCATCGAGAAAAAAATAATAGCTCTTCCCAGCTAACCATTCAATGATCTCATCAATGAACGGTAGCGGAAAGTGATCCTTCTTGTCATCTGATTCAAACTTCTATAGTCCACACAAATGCGCCAAGAAGTCAGTACTCGGATAGAGATCTCCTCTTCGTCCTCATTTATCACTGTAGTGATACCCGTCTTCTTGGGTACCACATGTAAAGGAATAACCCATTTGGAGTCAGAATGGGATAGATAAAATCGACGCTCCACCACTTGGATATTTCCTTCATAACCACCTCTCGAAGATTCAGGTTGATCCTGCACTGAAACTCACGAGATGGTTTGGCGTCATCCTCGAGAAAGATGTGGTGGGAGCACAAAGATGGACTAATCCCATGGAGATTAGCTACTGACCAACCGATTGCCTTGCGGTTCTTTTCAAGAATCTCCATCAGATGGGATTCTTATTCATCGATCAGATCGGAAGTGATGATGATCGAAAACATTTTAGGTTCTCCGATAAGGAATCGGTACTTCATGCTCTGAGGTAGAGGTTTAAGATTAGGGGGAGAAGGAACAAGAAGAGATGGTATGACTAGGGCTTGGGTATAGGCAACTAGGTCTGGATACGTAAGCTCAGCCTACTCTGACTCAGAAAGATCTGGAGACTGCTTGTCTGATTGCTGACTATGTTGTACTACTCGGTCTCTAGGTTGGTTGTAGGCCCTGTAGATGAAGTATGAAGTGATAAGAATTCAGTGAAACACTGCCAATCAACATCTTCAGAATCTAACTGATCTAATGGTAATTGACAGCTATGATTACCCAAGTTGGACTTAGAGGGATATAGAATATCAGAATGATCTAGAAGGGTATCAAAATCATCTCCACAAGCATCATCTCTATTATGCTCCAAGACTGTGTTTTCCAATCTACCATCATCTGATATTGAATATCAGATTCTCCTGAAGGCGTGATGAAAGATTGTGTACTTGGTTCGGCCTAAACGGCCTCATCATCTGTTTGTATGAAATCACAATCCTGATGACTATCGGGTTCATCATCAGATGCTCGCTCTGATTCAGCTGATCTGGATTTGAGGTCTTGGATTGTCTCTATATGTATACTCTCTACTTGACGTGAAAGTACATCTTCCCGATGAAGGATATGATTAGATCCTCAAGCACATCACGGAAGCGTGAGCATCGTATCGAATACGACGAGGAGCGACTAGTCGCACTAGTTGCTCGATGCAGCGGAATTTAAAAAAACTTTTTTACGACGAAACCACATGATTCAAGAACACTTCTCGGATCATTTCGTCTAAACCACAAACAAGTAATAGGATTACCTCTTGAAGCGTGGTTGCGATCGAAACTCTAAACAAAGAGACCTCCTGTCTCAAGTCCGATCCGAAGGAGGAGACGCTTGCGAGCACGGGGATGAATCGCGTGCTTCTCGCAATCCATGTTGATGATCCAAGCGGCGGATCTCCTGATCTCGACACACGAGATCCGACGTCTTCTTCACGAGCGAGGCGCACCGAAGGAGACGGAGATCCACGAGCAGAAGAACGGGCAACATAACGACGATGCCGCAGCGATGGAGAACCTCTCTTAGGTCATCCATGGTGGATGGCCACATGAGAGGGAGAGAGGGCTGTCGAGTAGAGAGAAAAGAGAGAGAGATGCTTCTCAAGCATTGTGTGTAAAATAGAGAGCATGGTATGCCTCTCTATTTATATGGTTTTGGGATCCATGGATCTCAATCCATGTGACATATAAAATCAATGGATGAGATTGATTTATGTCAGTCAAGATTATTGTTGGTAAAAACCAACAACTTGTGATTTAATTTTGATAAAATATATTTGATAAATCAAATAAATATTAATACCAAATTAAATCAATCAAATAAGGAGAGAAAATACAAAGGAGATCAACCTTCCCTGTAGAGGGCAATCTCATGGATTCCCATGAGATTGCACATCTCCTTGATTTTCTCTCTACTTATTTTCCAACAACTATTTGTTGGGATTTTTATTCACCAAAATAATTCTCAATTAAATTTGGGAATATTGCAATCTTGACATTGGAATATTGTTAATCATATTCACAACCCAAAACAACATGTAATTTACATTTTCAATTAATTAGACAATGTGTATCCAATACACATTAATAATTAATCTACTAATATAAATTATATTTAACTCTCTTTAATACATTATAAATCACATTTATAATATATTATGAATAATTGGATATTACTATCCACATTATTCTTATCCATAATAATTAAATCACATTTAATCATATTGGACAACTTATTCTCATGTGCTCAAATAATATGAATCACATTCATATTATTTACATCTTTGATAATAAAATCACATTTAATTATCTAAGATAACTCTCCTTATAATATGAATCAAATTCATATTATTCATGATAATTAAATCACATTTAATTATCCATTTTCTCAATGCTCAGACACATATATCAACAATAGAATTATCCATGAACTTTTTCAAGGATAATGCGCTTTCTCCGCGAATACTTGGAGATAAGGACAGGGCGATTGTATTGTTCCACATATAGTGACATGGATATTGAGATCACATCCAAATCCAGATCTCGGGCCTCCCATAGATGCTTGATTAAATCAAGACCGTAAATCTAATCTTCTCATTGAATCTGAATCACATTCAGATCAATGTCCAACATTTGGACTAAGATCAGATTACTTCTCTACTGAGAGGAGTCACTAAAATCCTAACCCGTTTCATCACTCCCTAGGAATGGAAGCTTCATGGTTATACAATCGTTTATGATCACATCACCCTCAGGTATTCCTAATACCTGTACATCCTGCATACTGGAAGACTCAGAATAAACCCGAAGTATTAGATCAACTTTATACTGTCTACTTCAGGGTTTTATCAGTAAGTTTCTCATTCGATCATTGGGAGTCGGTATCGATCATACACTTTCCAAAAACATATATCATACCTAGGTCTTGATCATATACTTTCCAAAAGTATATATCAAACCTACAAATTTAGTCAAGCTTCCAAAGCGAGACGGTCATGCGCATGGAATTTGATTCTTTCCAATATCTCATGAGTGAGCTCATGTCTTCCGGTTCAGTAACTGCACCTGTATGATCCCTTTGAGAGATCATATTACTCATATGCCCTTATATGCACACTAGCGCGCCGGTGTATAGACCTTGATTAGGTCATCAACCTATTGGTCTGCCAAATGTACATACTTAGACATATAGTAACACATCTGTCTCCGGTCAGAGGATGTGTGCCTGTATCGTGACAGCATACAATATAGGACTTTGGTTATCTCGATCTCATTAAGTCAACTCTTTGACCTAACTAATCTGATACCTCCGAATCTCTATTCCTATGCAGAGGACCTGCATCAAGAGGTCGGTCAGATATCAGCCTAAATGAGATAGGATTGCCATTTCCTACTCAGGCTGGAGATCATCTCTTAACAATCATTTTACGGTGCTTGATGAGTCCTCAGTCTAACTCATTAGATATTCATCCAAGCACCAGCCTCTATGATTCAATAATTGAATCAACAGCTGTATGATCATTAAGATGGCCATGGTACATAACCCTAATTGTACTAAGGGACCTATTATGCAAATTATGTATTCTTCATTTCAGATCAGGGAATGATATTTGCAATAACATTTATTGCATAATGGCTCGCCGTGGGCTCGCATGTCCAACAATCTCCCACTAGCCCAAAGAGCCATTAATGGGCTAATCATTTAAACCCACACTCATGTGACAATCATAGGCTATTTAGAAAATAGCTAGGTAAGCTGATCAATCACTCTGTTCCCAAGAGACTACGCCAAGTCCTTTTACGGCACTTGCATATCTCCTAGTAACAGTGCTCGCATCCAATGCGAATGTTGCATCTTATGCAACTAACACTCAATCTTGTTAGTTATAGTGTCCTTGACACTACATCTTATTAATTATCATAACCAGTATTCCCATAATCCTTATTAGAATACCTTCATTCCCGGAGATCTCTATCTCCTAAGGTATCTACAGTTAAGACCCTTATAGATCACTATCTACAAGGTCTTAAACCTTTGAAGATAAGACTTTGAGATCACTATCTCTAAGTTTCATCATCTTTGAAGATATTGTTATTACTGCAACTAAGTGTTTTATTTCCAGAGTAGGATTAGTAATAGTTTACTACTCCCACTGCATGGCAGACATCTGACTCTTGTACACATCTAGCATATACCCAGCTTCTCATAACCGATGCACAAGTGCAAGCAGTTCTAGCATTCACTTCCTCAACTCTTTGAGGTGCTATCCCTTTAGACAGGTCACTACCACATCTTAAGGGAAGGAAGCCTTTCTTGGAATTTTTCCAGAAAATGGAATAAGTCCAAGGTGTACTACTAATGTGACAGTCCCAATACCCTCTTCTCTTTGCTTCTGAACGACTTCAGAATTAAGATCTAAGAGGTATCCTTGAGATCGTATCTCAAGGTATGGAACAAACAAATTATAAAACACTTATTATTATTCTTATATCATTCTAAATGATTAGAATAATATCTACATTTAGCACGATGAACACAATGACACTCCCACTAAGCTTCATATGGTTCATCAAGATTTTATCTGAAATCATAACATTTATAATTCCATCAAGTCTTATGTTCCATCTACAAGAAGCTTATTTGAGTCCAAAGATGGAGTTCTTTAGCTAGCACACCTTGCTTTCCTCAACCATGAAGCCCTGGGACTACTTCATATGAATATCCTCAGAGAGGTATTCATAGAGGAATGCAATCTTGACTCACATCATGAAGATGTCATAGCCAAGTTGTGTAACTATAGTTAGCAATATTCTGATGGGATAAAGCAAGGTCACTGGAGAGGAAGTCTCATCGCAAGCGATGTCTTCTCTTCGGTGTGTAGCTCATGGCTACGAACCGTGCTTTGAAGGTCTCTACCTTCTCATCAGATTCCCTCTTTTTCTTGAAGATCCATTTACACCTTAATGGGTCTTACCCATAGAGGTGGATCCTCGAGGGTCCATATACAACACTTGTATATGAAGTCTACATTAGACCTTTTTACTGCTTCCATCTTTCCATGTCATGATCCTTAGGAATTTCATCACATGAAGTCCGATCACTGTCAGATTCAATTGACACATGGAATCCATCCTCAAACTTATTTGAAGAAGTATTAATGTTTCATCTTCAGTTATTCTTTTAGTTTCCGATTTCAGGAGCCTCATTATCTTCTCAAGATTAAATGAGTTCCTTCACTTCATTTTATCTTTATTCTTAAGAGAGTCATCATCTAAGAATCACATTCTCAGAGATGAGATCCTTTAAGAATCTCAAGGCCATAAAGTAGGTATCCAATACCATCCTTTATTTTCCTAATGAAGTAGCACTCTTTGGTGCTAGATTCCAGCTTACTAGCTTGGAACCTTATTAAATATATATAATGTAGTCTCTACCACATATACATATACCTGGAAACTAAGAGATAATTATGCTAAGATTAATCATTGATCAAATCATGTCACACATGATTAATTGCATCTCCCTACAACTCTATTGAGTTAAGGTTCATTAGGAGGATTGAGATAGGAATCATATTCACATCTCCATAACGTATTCTTTGAATTATTCTAATAGGTACAAGCTACCTTGGTTAGATCAAATTCATTTCATCTTCCTTCAAACTTTGGTTCTAAACCAAAATTGCGAAATCTTTGAATATTTCAAAGGTTTCTTAGGTGAAGAGAAGAAATTTCATATCATGCATAGTCATTGATAGATATCACATATCTATAATGTTTACTACGATATGGATGATTCACATACATCAATATGTATGAGATCCCAAATACCTTGGCATCTTACATCTTTCCCAAAGAAGGGTGTATTGGACATTTTACTTTGAATACAATATTCATAAGTATGCAAGTTTTGAAATTTTAGACATTCTAAAGTTTCATCTCTTACTTGTCCATTGATCTCATCAACAGACATATGTCCAAAACATTATGTCAGATCATTATCAAATGATCTATGTCCTCATATTGATCTTTAAAGGTTTAATTTTAAGTATTAGAAATCTTAATGAACCATTCATCAATTTTCTAATTTAGTGGAGTCCACTAGATGTTAGATTACTATCTGAAATATCTTCATCATAACTCTTTATGATAGGTCTATTCCAGATTTCAAGTTTATTCCCAACATTTAGAAATAAACAATGAGTGTATTCTAATATCTAGGTCATAGAGACATTTTCTAAGGCTAAGGGTTCCCACTGAAAATATGAAGTCTATTCATCCGATGGAAATTGTTGCAACAATTGCATCACTTCCAACATGATGATCATTAAACCTTAAGATCAAATTATTCTAATACAGATGAAACCAATTGCAAGTGTCATTAGAAAATACAATTATTAGACTTTATCTTATCAAATAAGCAAGTCAATATCAATGATTATATGTAGATTAATTTGATGCACTATCTGATTCCTTCTCTAAGGATTCTAGATAGATTTGATAGTCATACTATCAACACATCAATTTATTGCAGTATTGGCATTCATCCAACTCTTTGGATGTCATATGGAAGTCACAAAAGTACAGTCAACTCTTTGACTATACCTCTTACTTCGGTCCAACCTATGCTTCCACTGCGCTCCCTTTGTCTATAAGCAACCATTGCTCAAGACCAAGGATCTCTTATGTTAAAATCAAAAATTTCAATATAAGAGTATTTCAACATTTATACAAGCTTCATTTAAGTTCATATAATATGAATATTATGAAGCTTCATGAATGACTAGAGTATAGATAGTAGAATGATGGCATTCATCATATCTACATCCATCTAGACTCTTAAAAAAATGGTTCAGGTAGGTACTCAAACAATTTGAATACATCATCTCTTATAGAGCCACCATTCTGCATGATGCAGAGAACCACATCATTCATGATTAAATGTCGAGAGCACATATGTATGCGAGAACATCTTCTTAGAATTTTATAAGGATTATTCGATAATTAGGATCATTATCGACATGTCACTTCAAAAGTACATTCGATAAGATCAAGACTTATAGAGACATACAAACCCTAGGGTTTTAGTCCTATTGTCTTATTTAATCATCATTCCTCATTATTATGAGGAAACCTGCACATTGCAACCACATACATTATGTGTCCAACTGCAAGTACAATATATGGATCATGGGTCCAATCCATGATATTTTACTGGTTATTAATGAGTATATCAATGAGTGGGTTTAATGAAGGATTATCTGAAATAAGAAATTTGCATAAGGATATATATTTATATATATACATGTTTTTACTTTGATTTAAGAATTTTTTATATCAAAGTTGTCTTGCCATGTCAACAATGAAAGTTCATTCCCTTAATCACTTTCATTGTAAGAGATATACTTACCATTATATCTCAAGCAAGATCTGGGATCTCCTTCCTTATCTTTGTTGCATCCCAATCATATGAGAACCTACAACTCGGATAAAAAGAAGCGGGAACACATTCCGCCTTCCAAGTCCAACTTGCATCTCCCAATTCGGTCTTTAACACCCGGGCCCACCACCCCTAAGGTGATGTTGACCCGTCATTAATTGAACCAACCGTCAATAGGAATAGAACTCGCTATGCGCAATCCAATATCACCCCAATAATACGAGGATCCGATATTGGGGTCACTACGCGTACGGCCTTACTCTTTCGAGAAGCAAAGAGTCCGATCCAGATGCGCTTGTATATAGGAGCTGTCACTACATACATGTGTCTCCTATATACAATCCCTGGCGACGGAAACCCTTCGCCTTGACGGGAGACCATGGATGTCACTTATGTGATCCTCCATCTCTTATTCAAATTTAATTAATTACTATGAATCACATTCATATAATTAATTCTTCCAAGGGAATTATTAACTCTAATCGTATTAGAGTATAATTGGACATAATCAATTCAATCATATTAAATTAATTATCAATCCAATTCAATCAATCAAACTTGATTGTTATGCTTGAATATATATGGTATTATTCTCAAAGTACGTATTAATTCGTATTTTAATAATTAGGAAAATACAACTTAATCCCTTGGACATTATCCCGGCCCTACCCGCTGTCATGGCCAGTACCTGCGGGAGTGGGACGGACCGCATACGTTGCAACCCGCTACCCCAGCGATCCCCGACTAGACACCATATCTGCCTCGGGAAAGCATAATGCCAAATTGATTAATTTGTACTTGAGATGATCATCGGTTCTTCAACCAAAATTATACCATATAGTAATCAAAACAATTTTGATTATAAGGCAATTTACTAGACAAATTCCCAATCCTATTCAAGCAAGGAGTTTGATGATTGTCTTTCCAATTATGACCTATATCAAATCTAATCAATTAATTGGTTGAGGTCAAGTCCATTAAGGAAATAATCATATTCCAATATTTCTCAAATATTTTCCATAATTATTTCTCGAAATTAATAATTAATTTCATTAATTGACAATCACATGGTTCTTGATTAGGAAAGTAATTTCAGCAGTGACCCCTACTTACTAAAATTAGCATATCTCAATCAATTTAAATCCAAATTAAGCAATAAGTTTCCATAGTTTGTTAACTTGATTTACAACAGAATCTATGTGATTTTCACGCATTTCGAGGCGTCTCTAAACAGTAATTAACTCCTTAATTACGTTAAGATTCGCAGTTCCCGTAACAGTGAATACATGTTCATTAAAACAACCATATCTCGAGCATACGAAATCCGATTTACGCAAACTCAGATCCTATGGTTTCCTTATTTAATGGGGAACAAAATCCAAGTGCTATTTTCGTGTTTAAATAATTTAAACAGGGCCGAAAAAATACACTAAACAGATCTGCGAAATCAAATGCGATAAAAACTTTCGCGACCTTAACGAACCCAAGTCATCCTTGGTTAGCGAATCATATTCGAAGCCATCGACCTATGGCTCTGATACCACTTGAAGTATATGGTTAGATCCTCAAGCACATCACGGAAGAGTGAGCGTCGTATCGAATACGACGAGGAGCGATTAGTCGCACTAGTTGCTCGATGCAGCGGAATTTAAAAAATTTTCTTACGACGAAACCACATGATCCAAGAACACTTTTCGGATCATTTCGTCTAAACCACAAACAAGTAATAGGATTACCTCTTGAAGCGTGGTTGCGATCGAGTCTCTAAACAAAGAGACCTCCTGTCTCAAGTCCGATCCGACGGAGGAGACGCTTGCGAGCGCGGGGATGAACCGCGTGCTTCTCGCAATCCATGTTGATGATCCAAGCGGCGGATCTCCCGATCTCGACACACGAGATCCGACGTCTTCTTCATAAGCGAGGTGCACCGAAGGAGACGGAGATCCACGAGCAGAAGAACGGGCAGCATAACGATGATGCCGCGGCGATGGAGAACCTCTCTTAGGTCATCCATGGTGGATGGCCACATGAGAGGGAGAGAGGGTTGTCGAGTAGAGAGAAAAGAGAGAGAGATGCTTCTCAAGCATTGTGTTTAAAATAGAGAGCATGGTATGCCTCTCTTTTTATAGGGTTTTGGGATCCATGGATCTCAATCCATGTGACATATAAAATCAATGAATGAGATTGATTTATGTCAATCCAATGGTCAAGATTATTGTTGGTAAAAACCAACAACTTGTGATTTAATTTTGATAAAATATATTTGATAAATCAAATAAATATTAATACCAAATTAAATCAATCAAATAAAGAGAGAAAATACAAAGGAGATCAACCTTCCCCTTTAGAGGGCAATCTCATGGATTCCCATGAGATTGCACATCTCCTTGATTTTCTCTCTACTTATTTTCCAACAACTATTTGTTGGGATTTTTATTCACTAAAATAATTCTCAATTAAATTTGGGAATATTGCAGTCTTGACATTGGAATATTGTGAATCATATTCACAACCCAAAACAACATGTAATTTACATTTTCAATTAATTAGACAATGTGTATCCAATACACATTAATAATTAATCTACTAATATAAATTATATTTAACTCTCTCTAATACATTATAAATCACATTTATAATATATTATGAATAATTGGATATTACTATCCACATTATTCTTATCCATAATAATTAAATCACATTTAATTATATTGGATAACTTATTCTCATGTGCTCAAATAATATGAATCACATTCATACTATTTACATCGTTGATAATCAAATCACATTTAATTATCTAAGATAACTCTCCTTATAATATGAATCAAATTCATATTATTCATGATAATTAAATCACATTTAATTATCCATTTTCTCAATGCTCAGATACATATATCAACAATAGAATTATCCATGAACTCTTTCAAATATAATGCGCTTTCTCCGCGAATACTTGGAGGTAAGGACAGGGCGATTGTATTGTTCCGCGTATAGTGACATGGATATTGAGATCACATCTCAAATCCAGATCTCGGGCCTCCCATAGATGCTTGATTAAATCAAGATCGTAAATCTAATCTTCTCATTGAATCTGAATCACATTCAGATCAATGTCCAACATTTGGACTAAGATCAGATTACTTCTCTACTGAGAGGAGTCACTAAAATCCAAACCCGTTTCATCACTCCCTAGGAATGGAAGCGTCATGGTTATACAATCGTTTATGATCACATCACCCTCAGGTATTCCTAATACCTGTACATCCTGCATACTGGAAGACTCAGAATAAACCCGAAGTATTAGATCAACTTTATACTGTCTACTTCAGGGTTTTATCAGTAAGTTTCTCATTCGATCATTGGGAGTCGGTATCGATCATACACTTTCCAAAAACATATATCATACCTAGGTCTTGATCATATACTTTCCAAAAGTATATATCAAACCTACAAATTCAGTCAAGCTTCCAAAGCCAGACGGCCATGCGCATGGAATTTGATTATTCCCAATATCTCATGAGTGAGCTCATGTCTTCCGGTTCAGTACCTGAACCTGTATGATCCCTTTGAGAGATCATATTACTCATATGCCCTTGTATGCACACCAGCGTGCCGGTGTATAGACCTTGATTAGGTCATCAACCTATTGGTCTGCCAAATGTACATACTTAGACATATAGTAACACATCTGTCTCCTGTCAGAGGATGTGTGCCTGTATCGTGACAGCATACAATATAGGACTTTGGTTATCTCGATCTCGTTAAGTCAACTCTTTGACGTAACTAATCTGACACCTCCGAATCTCTATTCCTATGTAGAGGACCTGCATCAAGAGGTCGGTCAGATATCAGCCTAATTGAGATAGGATTGCCATTTCCTACTCAGGCTGGAGATCATCTCTTAACAATCATTTTACGGTGCTTGATGAGTCCTCAATCTAACTCATTAGATATTCATCCAAGCACCAACCTCTATGATTCAATAATTGAATCAACAGCTGTATGATCATTAAGATGGCCATGGTACATAACCCTAATTGTACTAAGGGACCTATTATGCAAATTATGTATTCTTCATTTCAGATCAGGGAATGATATTCGCAATAACATTTATTGCATAATGGCTCGCCGTGGGCTCGCATGTCCAACACCCGATACCATAGTCGGAAATGGCCTTTACTGATGTCAGAAAAGGTTGTCCTAATATTATTGGGGTATCAGTCATACATTCAGGGACCGTCAAGTCCAACTCGACAAAGTCCACAGGGAATTGCAAATCCTGAATGGTGACGATAACATCCTCGATTAAACCCTTAGGCCTCTTGACCGATCTACCGGCAAACTATAAGACTGTTCGGCTTGGTCGAAGAGGTTCGAACTTGAAACATTCGAATAAGGAAGAAGGAAGAATATTAATTGAAGATATGCTATCTAATAGAGTACGATCGAAAGTATGATCGAGGATCTCGCATCTGATATGGTGTTCCCGTGTCTGATCTCTTGGCCGGGAGACGGTTCTGAATCGCCTGACATGTTTTGTTGGCCAACACATGGATCTCTGAACATGGTTGCGCTGCCTCTTCTATCTACTGATCATGGTTCGCTCTTTTAAACCTTTCTGTAGAAGAGGGATGCGTGCCAAGGCCTCCGAAAGAGTGAGTTGGATCATGAACTTATTGATCATCGCTTTTGTCAAATCATTCATTTGATTATTTTTGGTATTTTATTTTTTATTCCTTTTCCTAAGTAGAGGGCTTTCAGAAAAGGAATATGTACATCCTCTTGGTTAGTCTGTACAATAGGAGGATCAGAAGAAAAAGAAAATATTTTTGAAAAATGGGGACTTGCTTTTGTGAACCATCAGAGAAAGATTGAGGTTGATCAATTATCTTATTTTTATTTCTCTTTCTAGTTCTTCTCTTTTGTACATATTTTTGTGATATTCTCTCATCATCACTATACAAAAAGAAAGGTAAAGCAGTTGTATCGGCATTCAGCTCTGGTCGCTGCTCTTCAGACTAGGTGGCTTCAGCACCACCATCTACATCATCAAAGGGAAAGGCAGCTTCAGCACCACCATCAACATCCTTAATAGGCTCGCTTGTATCATCAGTTGTATCCTCGTCGAGCCTAGTTGAGTCTCCTCCTATTGGCATCCTACCGCTCCTAAGAGAAATGAAATCAGCGTCATCACAGTAAAAATAATCATCTGAAACTACCTGTGAATGAAGGGTGGGCTCGATCAAATCTACTTGCTCTGACTTTCGCTTCAGATTGTTAGGATTAGGTTCTATCTAAGCAGGCAATGCGAACTTCCCTTTGACTAGATCTGTGACATGAGTTTTAAACTCATCCATCTCTCTCCTAAAAGTGGCATGCTGGTCGGTAATCAGATTGGCGAGATACTTTAAAGTTGGGTTGTCATGGAAGGGACCATGAGACTCGTATGAGTTGTCTCGATGATACTGAGGCTGCTGCTGAGCTGACTGTTGCTGTGGAGGATAAGTCTGTCGATACTGTGAATGATATGAACTCTGCCTCCACTGATGTTGCTAGTATTGTTGAGGATCGGAATGCTACTGTAGTTCTCTGGTCTTCCTAATCGGTGCCTAAGGTGGCTGCTGGGAAGAGGTACCTCATGTGGACAAATAGAAACCAGGGTGATCGCGACGGATCTCTGGTTGTTGCGGTTGGTTGTACTATATCCTATTGACCTCGGTCAATGGCTCAGGCATCTCAGATTAAATTGCGGGCATCGATGCTAATGGTTGATTGCTCTGATACACCACCATCTGAGTGTTAGATGACGATGTCTGCTGGTGTTGTGGGTAAGCCGATATTTAAGCCAAAAATCGAGCGGTCGTATGTTCCCCATAAGGCAGGAACAGAGTCGTCGAATTGACCGCACGAAATCCGGATTAAAACAACAATTAATCACAATAAATAAATCAAATAATGAAAAAGCAATTGTAGAGTTAAAATTTATTATAACTCTACAACAAAGATGTGTATGGGTGCAAGTATGTGTAGAGTGTCGAGCGCAGGGAACAAGCATAATAGATCGAGGCAAGTAATGCACAAAAGTGAATGTGATGTATTTGTCTACATATGTGCCATTTTTGTACATATGTGCCATTTTTGTGGGTTTTAATTTTTATATTTTTTGGATTTTATTAGTTTATATTTTGATTTTTAATTTTCTGATTTTATTTTTTTTTTATTTTTTTTTAAAATTTCTTTTTATGTAAATAACTATATATAAAGCTATATAAAGATATATATACAATATTAGCTAGAGTTAATACAAAAATTCATAAAAATGTTTAAAAATAAGATAATAAAATATTTTTATGGTTTTGATATTTTTTTACTATTTTTTGATTTTTTAAGAATTTTTGCTAATTTTTATATAATTTTAAAGTTGAAAATACCAAAAAATGGGTTTAAATAAACAGTTGAGATTAAAATGCAGATTAAAAATATTAAACAGAATTAAAATGTCTCTAAATTAATTAATAAAGATAATAAAACAAAGAAAATTTAGAAACATAAAATGCAGTTTTTGGATTTTTTTATGGATTTTATAAATTTTTATAAATGTTTTTAGAGTTTTTCTATTTTTTTAGTTTCTTTTATATTTTTAATGTTTTTTGGTCTGGAGGTCAAAGATACAAAAATACACAAAATATATTTTTTTAAGAATTTTTCAAAAAGTTTTTATAATTTATGTATTTTCTTTTGCAAACAGGGACAACGAGGCACGTTTTTGCTTTTTTATAAATATTAAAAAACTTCAAAATGCAAAATAAAAATATATGCTTGAAAGAACAATGCACCAGGAAGCTATACCTTTATTTTGGAATTTTTCGAGTTAATTTTCTATTTAAAATAAATACAATCAACAAAGAGAAACTACACTACTAGCAAGGGCATATATGTAAATACTAAGAAATCCAGGGACCAAAGTGTAAATTTCACATAAATATATAATTGAATATTGAAATCCTGGACCAAATACAAAATTCGAGACCCAAGAGGGTCTCTCTGCAAAATTGCCAAGCTCACATGCACGGACACGTGAACCATGTTGGTAGGGGCCTGAACGCAATCATCAAAACTCCAGGGGTTATTTTGCAATTTTACCAAAAATACACCACTGAATAAAATACTTTCTGGACTATAAGGAAATAAACAAAACTTCAAGGGTCCCGTTGTAAAATTGCCACCTCACGCGATGCATCACGTGAGGTTACATAGCATGGACTGGAATGAAAATATGAGGAGTTCAAGGGTCTTATTATAAGTATTACAAAATAACATTATAGTAGAGGGATGTTTATATGCTAATAATTGAAGACTAAAAATGACTAGGCTAACTTTGCAAAATACCCTAACCTAAGCCAGATTGGACGGTTGCTAGATGTTCACTTATACCACGTGTCAGGCCTACGTACGTCGATGCTGGTTCTGAGATGGATGGCCACGATTAGATTAGCACTGGAGGATTGGACGGTGGGGACGTTGATGGATCCAACGGTAGTTGCTCGATCTGGGGCACATTCACGATCCAACGGAGGGGAGGTTTGGTCGACGAACGGGGAAGAACTCCACCAATGCGAAGTTCCCCCAGCGAGATCTCCCCTCTCTAGCATTTCTATCTGCTCCAAAATGGTTCCCAATGGTCCCGCGAGTCTGCTATATTAACCGGTGGCTCCGGAAATCTCCAACGATGGCCGGAGGGCTCGCGCGAGGTCGCTGGAGCAAGGGACCTCCAAGTATCTTCGCCTCCTCAAAAATGAGCTCCAGATGTTGAGAGGAAGTCTGGGACAAGCAGAAGAGGGTTATGGGGTCGAGGGCAAAGTGCCTCGACCCCGTAGCGGGGTGGTTTGGTGGAGAACGGTTAAAGCGGAGCGAACTCCGGTGAGGTGTGAACGAAGGTGGATGAAGCGTGAAATGCGAAAATAAAAAGGGGAAATGATTCATATGGTATGGTGAAGCTAAAACTACAAGAAAAAGGAGGAAATAGATACCTCAATGGCTGGGAACCATGAAGTGTACCTCGAAGACGGTGGAGGCCACCGAAGACGGTGTGGAAGCCATCTTGGCCTTCGCTCAACCTTGCTACGGCTGGAGGGAGGAGACCTGTCACGTCTTCGATCCTGATCACAATGAAGGGAGCCAAATCTAGGGTCCAAGAGGTTCAAAATCGAGATGGAAAGTAAAGGGGCTTTTTGTACAAGGTGATTGATGGGGTTCAAAGATCGAAGGAGGTGCATCACGAAAGGGTGCAAGGGCTAGCCTCGAATAATCCGAGAAAATGGGCAAAAATCAAGGTTATGACAATGGCAGGGGGCGGGTCAGAGAGTTGACTCCTGGTTGGTCCACGTGGACCAACAGGAAAAAGGCATGGAAAGTGAGTTCAAAAATTAATTAAAAATAATAATAGATTTTATTAATTTTTGAATGTAAAATAAAAATATTTACTATTTTATGAATTATTTTATTATGATTTTTTTAGGTATATAATTACAAGTTGCTTTTTAAGGGATGTCTATAGGTATATTCATCTATATATTTTAGTATTTTATTTTATTTTGTATTTTTTTATTTTATTAATTTAGTTTATTATTTTATATATTATAACTTAATTTTAAACACTTAAATATATTTTTATTTTTTTTCTGATATAATATACACAATTAAATAAATAGGTATTTTATCTATATAGGTATATATATGTATTTTATCTATATATTTTTCTTTACATAATTTATTTTGATGTTTTCTTATTATTTTTATTCCAGTTTTAATATGCACATATATTATAAATAATATTTACATAATTATAAATATAAAATTATAAAAATAATGAATAATAAATAAAATGAATATTTTAATCGGGTAAAGTATGCAATATGGGTCCAAAACCTAACTTTCACACCGTAACTCCAAAAAATATGTAACCACCTTCATTAAATAGCTTATTAAAAGTTATATACAATTAAATATGATTTTGATATATTTTGAGTTTTTATTTGAGAGATATGGGTCTGGGAAGTTGGAATTTTGGAATCTTATTTATGCCATAACTTTTTATCTGTAGATTATTTTTGTGTGAAATCAATTTTGTATTTTTCTACATTTAATTATCTACACTTTCATGTTCGAAGTTTCTTTATTTGAAGTATAAAAAGTGGAACTAAAAATAGGTCCCAAAAATTAATAAAAATGAATAAAATAAAAGGTATTTTTATTGGTTTTTGTCCTTATCTCCTTTATTCCTGGTCGACCTAGTCATTGAGATGCCTAGGTCTCGGGGTTTATGGTCATAAAATATTTTCAATATTTTATTCTTTTTATTTTCTTTGCTTTATTCTATAATTTTGGTATTAAAAATCGTATTTTATACACTATTTATACCATAATGCATGGATGCTAAAATGCATGAATTAAGGGTATTTACACGCATTTACTAGGTTTTTAAGGCCAAAATGATAGAATAAAGATTATGAAATGGAGATTCATCAGCCGAAGACGGATGTGTTGGCTCAGAGTGTACATGGTAGATGTGATGAACTGGTGGTCGCAGAAGTATGCCTCGATCACTGCTTCCTGAGTCAGCCTGTGATCTCGAAGACTTGTTGGAATCAGCTTGTATTTCTTGAAAGCACATAATCCGTGTCATCAGATCACTAAGGCATTTTTTAAGCTCGTCGATCTTATCGAGCTTGTCTAGATTTTGGCACTTCTTCTCTATGATTTCCAAGCGATCCAACTTCTAGCAAACGACCCCATATTAGCTTATGAGGATTCAGTAGGTGTCGAGACAATAGATGAAGAAGTTCCTTCGATTTGTGCCACTTGGGAGTGTTGGTGATATGTAGGTGGCTTCATCTGAGTATAGACCCATGTTTGGGACATCATGGTGTAGTTCTCTGCCATTTTCTCATAAATGGCCCAGACCTGGTCCTCATGCACCGAAAAATAAGATCCACCACAAGATGCATTCACCAGTCCCTGTAATTCTGGTTTCACTCCACTGAAGAATATTTGTGCAAGAGTTGTCTTTGAAATTTCATGATGGGAACACCGATGACTGAGCTCTCTAAAACGATCCCATGCCTCGTGGATCTGCTCGTTCCCAATCATGATGAAGTTACTTATAATAGTTCTGATAGCATTCATTCGACCAAGTGGGTAATACTTGTTCAGATATGCAGTTCTCAACTGTTCCCACATCAAAATGTATCTCCCTAAGTGATTCATCTAGTAGGCTGCTCAGTCTACGAGGGAGAATGGAAAGGCGATCAATTTGATCGTGTCCTCGTTGATGTGCGCATCATGCACCGTACTACAAACAAGCTCAAATTCCTGGAGGTACAGATGTGGTTCCTCAATATAATGGTCGTGGAACTTGGGTGGCAGTTGGATCATCTGAGGCCAGAGCTCGAAGTTTCCGTGAATAATAGGGAGACATATCCAACGATGAGTGGTAGTAGCTCCAGGGTCGTAGAGTTGTTGCATCGTTCTGTTCGGACCAAGAGGTGGTCTCTCTGCTCCGTTGGGTTGCTAAGGTTCCTAAGCTTCTGGATCTCAGCATCTGGGTTGTCTCTCTGTGCTCGCAACTGAGTCAGCTCTGCTTTGATATTGTTCATCAGTCTACCTTGCTCTCGAATTTGGTTCTGCATCGTCTCAATGGATGCAAGTAGACTACTATTGATAACAGCCTGATCTATCACAATTGACGTAGTCTGCGATCCTTTTCTAGCCATGTCTTCTAGAAAAGAGAAAGAATCTAGATCAGGTTTAGCCATATCAACATGCAACTATTGAGGGTTTCCTCGAACCGGAGGTGATGATGAGGGAGAATGAGAAGAAGAAGAAATTGATAGAGTCACGCCTGGAAGTAGAAACTCGATGAGATTTCGGTTTGGGAAGAGAGACATCCCGAACCGATCTGGATGAATAGGCAGGTATGCAGGAGAGTGGATCAGTCAGAGTACTCCGTATTGTCTCTCTTCCACCCCTAGACCGATCGCCTACCCATCATCTTGATAAGATAGATTATAATTGATCAAGATCTCTGAAAGATGGACTCACACCACAAAGTCAAATGCAAGGCAAACCCCAGATTCACCAACTTAACCCGGTGATGACCGTAAGAGTTTGGTCGCTTATCTTGTCAGTTTTAAGGTTATTTGGCAGACAAGTCTTCTCACAGATTAGTGTGAGCTGATAGGTGCCTGAAACTTCTCCGGAATACTGTCCCAAGTTCTTACAAGAAATCATCTATTCTCAACCAGTATGGAAGTAAATACGTACCATTTTCGGCTACCCATGTTACGTGAGTACCGTGCTATTGCGTTGTCCACTAAACCTCTCGCTCTGCTAAGGAAACTTGGACCGTTTCTGGCTACCCGAGAGTCCGCACTGAAGAGAAAGTGACTAAATGTATGAACTAAGTAATACTTCGAAAGAAATTCAGACTCTAGCTCTACCTTAAGGGTCGTCTCTCATTCACAAATATGGAGAGTACCTGCAATTCTGCAATGGGGATTGCTCTCCCAATATAAGTGAATCATTTACGTTTAATTTTAAGAGTCAGATATTGCTAATAGTCCATGTTTTATTTTCAGTTATCATTTTTTTATTTTTTCAAACTACGTCTAACGATTTTTGTCTTTTTATTTTTATCCTAGATAAGCATGCACCTAAGTTGCGAGTCCTAAAACTAGCTATGAAGGCGCAGGCAGAGAAAAATCAAAAAACCTAAGCAAGCACCTAACCTCGAAAAAGCCATGGAAAAGGTCGATAAAATCACAATACAATGAAAGCTGCGGTGAGTGCCCTGTTCCCGCAGGTGCACGACACTCAGTGAAACAGACCCCGAGAAAGAGAAGGAGGAAGGTACAAGCTGGGATGCCCTTACGGGGCCCCTTCTACAAAACAAAAAAACGGGCAAGTACCCATGATTTTTTATATTTTCTTATAAAAGATTACAAGAAAGTTAAAAAAAATCGATTTCTCGATTCTCAGCTGTGCGGCTCGAACTGTACTGAACAAATCAGAAATAAAAAACCGTGAGGTTAGAAAAATAAGATGGCTAAAAGAAAACTCTAAACCCTAGGTCTACGGTCTACCCTAGTGTTGCCTCTCCGACAACGACGTCATCTGAAAAACACAATTGATCTAAATGATAAAAAGGCTGTTGCATCAACCAGGCTGATTTCAACTAAAAAAATTAGTTTTATTATTTATACTCCTAAACTTTGATGTATAACGATAAAGTACGTGAGTGTCGAACTCAGGGAGGCAAACTGTTGGAAATTAGGGCTAAACTATAGAAACTAAGGTTTAAGGGATTTTCTCATTTTTATTAATTTTTATGAATTTAATATTGTTTTTTGTGAATTTTTAAGTATTTTATAATTTTTTATTTTAGAAAAAATTTTGTAATTTTTATTTGGTTTTATTTTATTATTTTTAGGTTTTTATTTTATTTCTTGGTTTTATGGATTTTTAAGGGATTTTTTAATGTTTTTTTATTAATTTTTATATTTTTTTAAGGTGAAAAACTTTGTTCTTATTGAAAACTGTGAGGTGTTTTTTATTTTAAAATAGTAATCAGTAAGAAAATATTTTTTTTAATAAATAGTAGGTGAAATTATATTTAAAATGATAGGTTGTGTGTTTTTATGTGATTTTTCTTATTTAGTTATGATTTTTACAAGTTTTTTGTATTTTTTATTGGTTTTAATATTCTATTTTTATTTTGTTTCTAGTTTAGAATGAAAATATAGTAAAATACACTAAAGGTAATATTTGTTAGCTTTTTAAAGGGATTTTTAGATTTTTTTATCAATTTTCAAAGTTTTATTATATTTTTTATGGAATTTTAAAGGATTTATTAAAAATAGTTTTTTTTTCCAAAATATGATTTAATAAAGTATATAGTAATTATACAATATTTTTATTATAATTTTATATTTTTTATTTTTATTATATGTACTTACTACGTATAGTATTATATACAGTTTTCAGAGATATATGCGCAATTTCTGGAAAAATAGGGAAGCACATGTAAATATGTGCAAAAGCAGGAGGGCTATCCACGGAAAGTTCACAAGATCTACGTGCTCAGGCACATGGATCGGCTCGAGCTGGTCCTTCTTGTTATTTGGAGAAGCACCGAGGGTTCTCACACAAAACGGCCACGAAGCACATGTGTGCTCACGTGAATGAGGCCCTGTAGGGACCTGATCGGAAAATGTAATACGTTCACGGACACTAGCACAAATCGCCCCAAAAATATCCAATGGCCACGTGCGTTGCACGTGACTCGCTAAGCGGTGGGCTGGCAGGGCTGTTCTGGTGCGGACGTGTGACGCATTGTTGTCCCGTAAATCGCGAGTTGATCGAACGGTCCCTGTTGCTTACGTTCCTCCACAAATCTGTAGAACGCGGGCGGGACGGCGCTTCTAATCTGAGATGGTGCTCCTCGACGATGGTGTTCGATCGACCGAAATTACTACTCAAGCAAACTCCAGGTCATTGCGAGATTTTAGATCTCCAGGTTATGCAGTTTCTTTATCGAAGATTTGGTTGTTCCGATATCTGATCGATCTCGATTGCAGTGGTTCTCAACTCTGATGATGCGATTTATCAATCTATGTTTCGAAGCGACGCTTTGAAGTCTTGCAGTGATTGATCTACGATGGTTTGATAGTCAAAGCTCTGTCCACGGCTAGTTGTTGTGTGCAATAGATTCGATCTCCAGACGACAACGGCAATGCTTCAGGACATGCAAGGGATGCAGTGTCTCGAGCACAAAATGCTCGGTCCAAATCAAAACTGAGCGGTGAACGGAAGGGGTTCAGGCGGGTGGAGGAAAGTACTCTAGGTCTCTGGCCACCGTACATGGTCAGAGGGGGTTAGGTGTGTGTAGGATAGAACAACAGCGAGAAGATCGAGAGGTGGAATAAATGATCAAAAATGGCTATAAAAGTAAAGAGGATTGAGAATAGAGATCGGAGAAGCTAAGATAAAAGGATAACCTGGAGATATGACGAAGGAGAAACGCCTGGGGTTCGAGACTCCAAATAATTTTCGATGATGATGATGATGATGATTGAATCGCCTGAGGCAGAGCTCGCGGAGCTTCAAGTAGTGGCCTACAATGCGCGACGACATGGAGGCTTAGCACGACGGAGTGAAGCTTCCACGCCGACGAGTCGATCTTGCCGCTCCTCCTCTCCTCGCTGCGATGCCTGAACACTCGAGGATTCTGTCATGATTCTCGAGGAGGGGTGGATCTCACCGGATCGAAGATGATGCAAATGGCGGATGCATAGCGATCGGAGGGGTTGACGGCTATAGGCAAGGATGAAGGTAGGTGGTTGGCCTACCGACCTAACTGCTAACGGCCGACCTTTAGGTCGGTTGGATGGTGGAGGAAAAGAGGCAGAAGAAGGCTATCGGGTGGCGTGTGCAGGAAGAAGAAAGGGGACTCGGAGAAAAGGGAAGGAAGAGGAGAAAGAAAAGAATAAAGAAAATAATAAATAAAAAATAATCTAAAATTAAAAACTTATTAGAGTAATAATTAAATTAAATAATTAAGAAATAATTAATTATATAATTAACTTAGTAAATAAGTAATTATGCAAATAATTCAGTTATTAAATAAATAATTAGATTAATTAATTAAAGGGTTTATTTAAATAAATAATTTGTTAAATAATTAAATATATAAATAATTACATTAAGTAATTAAATAATATATATATATTATTTATTTATTTTGATTTATGAGTAAAGTATTAATATATTAGATAATAATATAAGTTACGGTACATTGTACAATATACCAATACGGTCTCAAAACCCATATTTTTCATATTAGTTCTGATTTTAGTGAAATCAGTATCTTTTTGTAGATAATTACATAATAAAAGTTTTAAAACTAAGTTTGCCTAATTCATAGTCCGTATGGCAGTGTTCTGAGGCCCGGAAAATTTAGGTAGCGGCTTCGTGGCTTCGGGTTTTATTGATATTTTGACTTAGTTATATTTTTACATTTTTTATACATTTTAAAATAATTTTTGAAAATAAACGAAGTTAAACAGATTTACGGTTAATTAATTTAAAATACAGGAGGTTTCAACATATAGTACATATATGCAGCGGGGCCCAAACACCAAAACTCGTCTGTTTTATTTTAATATTTTTTTGATATTTTTAATAAATAATATTAAGTATAAAATGAAGTTTAAAAGTGAGTTTAGTCAATTTGTTTTTACTATAAATAGTTATGAACCTATGAAGTTGGCTTTTACGGCTTTTTCGATTCATTGCTATTAATTATTTTTGTGTTGAATTATTTTTCTGATATTTTTATAAAATAATATATATTTTTGTGAATAACTTTTGTTAAAGAAGTGTTTTGATTTGAAATTTTATAAGTGATAAATAAAATAGGTAAAATATTTGCAAATTGGAAAATGCTTTTATGTACAATTATTGGTCTTGATTTTCTAACATTTGTATAAATTAGGATCCTTATCTCCCCCTACTTATTTATTTTGTTGATCTAATCTCGGAGTTAGGATCAGTATGTACATAATTATGTTCATCCTTCTTTTCTTTTTACTTCCCTTTTTCTCTTATTCTTTTATTTTAGGTAAAATAAGTGTTAAATACATAATATTAATAATTATGATTAGAATGTTAATTAACAGGAATTAGTGAATATTTACATGTATTTTATCAAGGATTTTAGCCAAAATGAAAGAATAAAGGCAATGAATAATAGATTCATCACTTATCTCCCCCTACTTTATTCCCTGTTGGGCCAATCATCAATGCCTAGGTCTCGGCGTTTAGGATCATAAATTACATTCGACATTTTATTATTTTTCTTTTCTTTATTCTATAATTTTGGCATTAAAAACAACATTTTATACACAATGAATGGAATAAAGAAGGAATGTCAATTTATACAAATTAGGGCTATTTACATGCATTAGCTATGGTTTTTAAGGCCAAAATAATAGAATAAGGGTGATGAAATGGAGATTCATCAGTAGGGATATGCTCAGATTTCTCCTCAAATCACAACACAAAATGAATGGGAAAGGAAGATGAATCAAAAACCTAGATCAAGGTAGAGCTACTTAACTCCTATACTTAGGAGAGGATCGCACAGTCCTCCTCCTTCTCATCCTCCCAAAAGTTTTTTGCTAGCACTCCTTCCTCCTCTCCTTCTCCTCCTCCCGACCTCTCGACCCTAGCCCTCGGGGCAGTGGCGGTAGTGGAAATCACAGAGAAGGAATGGATAGGGGGCTATTTATAGGCTTTAGAAAACTCCTAACCATGGTTAGTAAATCATGGCTTAACGCATAACTGTGGCTAGCAAGTCATGGTTTAGCCCATGGTTGGCTAAGGTTTATCTTGAAACTTTGGGCTTAAGTTAGGAACTTCAAGAAGCTTCTAGATTCGCTAATGAGGCTTAGATAGTGCTACTCGTGATTATTCACTAATCGCTATTATCATTTAGTAATCCCTAATTAGTGTTTTAATAGTGATTAGAGGTCCTTAATCTGCCATCGGTCTGCTTAATCATGATTAACTAGTCTTAATAATGATCGTTAGGCTTAATGACATCTTAATCCTCTTTCTCTTTCTTCATAAAATCAACAATTCGAGATGAAGTCCGATTCACAAGAAACAAATTCCATTGGTTTCTTCTTGACAAGACGAGACTTATGATATAGGATTTGAGAGATGGACAAGCTCAAGGTTTTACACACACCCACTCCTTAGACTTCACCAACTCCATTCCATTCACACGCAACAACCCTCGCATGATCAGCCATCTTAATGTGTATAAATAAAAACCTTCGCCATCCTTTTGCTTTTTCATCTGTTCTTCACCCCTGTAACCCCAATCCTTTAAGTGATTGAGCTTCCTGTTGACAACAACAAGCTCCTAAGGGTGTTGGCGTGGATAATGGTGGCCGGAGTGACGTGATCTACCTCGCTGAGCATCGCCTCTGGCGACGGCCTTCTGCTCTAGGTATAACCCCCTGTTGAGCTACTACCTTTGTGTTTTTAGATCTTATTTTCAATCCTTAGTGTATTTTAAGTTTTAAATTAGCTTAATTTCCTTTTCATTAGCGCAAAATAACCAAATCGTAGTTCACTAGAGCACTAGGTTCCAGCCATGTATTCACTGTGATCCACTCCTTGTTACGACCCATCTGACGACACCATCTCGTTCCTTATCACTTTCTCCATCTGCCTGACCCATTTTACCAACATAATTCTGAATGAATCAATGAATCCAAGCCATGGCTTTGCCGCTCGCTAGAGGCATGCCACCCTACCTCATATTAGTGCATTTTAGCTTCAAAACAGGTTGAGGAGATAATCCTCGAGCCTCTCATTCATCATGTATAAAGATAGCACACGGGAACACATTTGGAATGTGAATAAACTAAAGGAATATGTTCTTAGGTTCCTGGAGAAGAATCTTCTTCCAGGCCTCCTCTGACAAGGCTTGGTCTCAGCTGAAGTCATCTACGGTTGTAGGAGGCTTCCAGGAAGTAGGAGAGCTGGTTGGCATAATTGGAGGTGCTCGGAGTTGTCGGGAATCAGTTATCGAAGGAGACAGGGAAGCTTATTCTTCCATGTTCTTCCTCCGACCTTCAGGCATGTCGGATCTAGATTGAGGCCCAGATCTAATCTAGGCCCTCCATGTAAAAGCGAACTGATATGCTTCATTAGTCATCTATCTTAAGTGATGCATATGTGGCGCCACAATAGTCGACCGATCACGACACACACCCCCTCTCACGTGCCTCCAAGATATATTGCAAAACAAACCCACACTTTTGCCTTAATATCCAGTCATATAAATATTTAAATTGATGTAATATTTGTAATAAACTTTGCATCATGGGCCTGAAACTTGTTGCTTTTTATTATTAGGTCCTTTGTCCACACATATAGTGACATGTGAGGCACTATAAGTATTGTATTTTATACCCTATAAAAGATTATTAAAATTACAATTAGGTCCTTCTAACAGTGGCATTTTTATTTTGTGTATATTTATCATATTAAATTTTTTTTGCTATAAAAATTGTAGAAAAATTAATAGAAGTGCCTGATATTATGCTTGATCTTAGATTTTTATTTGGCATTTTATTTTATTTTCCTAATTTTAAAAATATAAAAACATGAATTTTATTCCTTATCTAAATATAAATCACATAAAAATATAAAACTTCTCCAAAAATTACAAAAAAAGATCATATTATGTATATATATTATTGTATATCATAGCATATAATCAAAAATCATTAAAATACAAAGTATAAAAACTAAAAATCGTTAAAACCCTAAATTCTTATAAAAATTAGCAAAAATTATCTAAAAATTCAAAAATATATCTTTCCATCTATGAGATTTCTTTATTATATATAATATATATTACAAATACTTTTTAGATTTATTTTAGATTTATTAATATTTATTAAAACTAAAACAATCTCAGATAATTTATTGTATTCACTATTTTATAGATTTACTAACTTTAAAAACCCATAAAAATAGGAAATTCTATAAAAACTACAAAAAATAGATAATAATATAAAAGCCATAAAAACAGTTTTTATGTAATTATAATATTTTTAGATTTATTTATAAATATATAAAGCTATATGATCTATTATATCCATATTATTTGTATAATATAATATATATTATATATAGATAGATATATATATATCTTATTTTAAAATCAAAAGAAATTAAAATTTTGCAAAATTAAAAAGGATTTAAAATTTGAAACATAATATATATAATACTTAAAAATATATAAAATTTAAATATAATTAAAAACCCACATAAAATAAGAAAAAGTGGAATTTTTTTTATTAATTATCAATAGTTACTAATAATTAACTGCTCTACCGTTTGCTCTTTGTGGTTCGAAAACTCTACATACTTGCACTCGTACACATCTTTTGTAGAGTTATAAATAAAATAAATTTTGACTCACATTTATTTTTATTGATTTATATATATCGTAGGTTAATGGTTGATTAATTTGAGATTGATCACGCAACGATTAGGGTTCCAACCTTGTTAGGAACTCTAGGTCGATCTCGATTTATGAATGACGAAATTCTGATTTTTTTAGTCAATGTGTGTGAGAGAGAGAGAGTCGGGCACTTGCCCCCTTTTTATGTTTTATTGGTAAATATCTTATTTGAGTTCGTATCTGTGTTTTTGAGGATATGGCTTTCTTAATACATATCCGAAACATATATGTATATGTATTCGTATTCGTTATAGATGAAGCAAATATTAAAGTAGGCTTATCCGATTATATCTAATCTGTTTTCATCCTTATGTATCCCTACATTTTTCATCGAACCGAGGAAACATAGCATCAAGTGAAGGATGAAGGTTTTCCCCCAAGCCTTGGAGACTATCAGAGTCCCAATACTAGATACCTTTAGTGGGTTATGCTTAGGCATATGTGGCTTATTTGCCACCGGTTGACCGAACATTTTATTTGGCCTTTTCGCAATGCAGGTTCTACTATGTATAGCTGCTGGCTGCTGCCTGCTGCATATATTTTCCCTTCTTTTTCGAAGTTAGTTTTTGCCTTTCACTCGAAGGGTTCGACATAAGATGATTTGCAACACCAACGCAAGGGGAACATTGCAAACGTATGAAGGATGTTCTATCTATAACAGCTTCACAGAACTTTGGAAGATAAATTTCTTAGCTATTATTCTTTAAAAATTGTACAATCTCCGATAAGAAAACTACTAAAACCATCCTGGTCTATTTCAGTAAGAATATATTATGCTTTAAAAATTAAACATCGATTAATAAAAGATTTTCCTCGATCGATGGAGTCGATTTTCTAGTTTATATTTAATCATTTATTTATTGTTGAATTAAATCCACATTGCGGGGTGCACATGAAGCGAAGTCCACTGTCGAGAAAGAGTCCATGCTGCTGTGCAGAAGAAGCAAACAAACACCAATCGATAGAGACTTCTGATTAAGCACGTGGCATGATTAAATGCCAATTATAATGCACAACTCAAGCAATGGTCTGGAAGGTTCATCTGCTACATTATTCGAGGAATCGACATGTCGGCGAAGCAGTTGCCTCTCCTTAATGTCGAGCACTGTACAACGAGAAGGTAAGTCAACAACCATTTTCATCAACTTAATTTGATTCTTCTCTCAAAAGGAATAAGTGATTGTCCCAATCATCCAATTGAAGAGTCATGCTATATATACTGATAAGCGTTGAAAAAATATGTCTACCAACTACATTATATAACATTATTGTTGTGACGAATAAATTATATCACATATATTTCTCACGTAAATATTAGCCCATTTTGAACTATTTTTTAATTAGTTGTATTTTTTTATTCAGTCTTACTAAATCGACACCATATACGTTATAAGTTGCCGGAATTTTTTCATGATATTTATATATATCCTTTGTTAAAATTAGACATATTCTAATATTTTCAAATTTATACTTTAATTCTTACTTTTAGATTTGATTACTCATGACATAAACTGTACTTGTTCCAAATTTGTACCAAATCGAATATGTAAAATACAACATTCTTAACTTTTAATATCGATAACCAAAAATATTAGTGTCGGTGAAGGAAAATACAGTGATCAAGAATATCTGTTTATTTGACCATCTTCTTGATAATAAATAGGATAATGATTAATCTATGAGACTTGATAATAAATTGATTTTTAGATAATTTAGAATTTTTTAGACCAGTAATTAAATCATGTATCTGTGTAAATGATAATAAGACTGGATGGAAAATCACTCTATTATATAGTTTGATCCCAAAAAAGGATACCCAATCAGATAAATAGGATAGACATCCATCGTAATTTGATCCACTTAAGAAGTTATCCAATATAGATTAATCCAAGGTACCATTGTTGATACTACAACAAAATCGAGTTATAGTGATGTTTTTTTTTTCAAAATTCATCATTAAATCAGTTGTTGTTAAAAATATAGCAACGATATAATTCGTTGCAAAAAAAACTATAATTGAAATTAATGAAGAATGTCATATTTGTCAGCATATCATTAACAACGGCTCCATATAACAATATTTATTCATTATTATTTTTCAAAATTTTAGCTAATCTTTGTTGAATTTTGAGCTAAAAAATTGGTGACAATTAGTTATAATTTTGAAAATAGCAACATAAAGGTGTTGATATATTGACCATCGCTAATGAAATAGCTACGGATATGATATTTGTCGCTAATTTCGAGATAAAATATAATTTCACAACGAATAATATTGTTATTAAATATTTAGCAATGATTGTTTTAACGACGGATTTTGGAGAAAGAAAAGCATCGCTATAGCCCAATTTTTTTTAGTGTTGGTAAGTTTTTTCGTTAAAAGATACATTATCCATCGATAAAAGTTATTGATATTTTTTGCAAAGAGATGAAGGACGTGTATGAGTTTTACCCTAAAAAGTCCAAAAGGGACATTAAACATATATAGAAGTGTGGTTTTTCTTTTGCTTTCGAAAATCTAGAAGGGCATAACTACCTTTAATCATTCTTGGTACAATCCATACAGAGTATTGTTCATCTCAGCTTCTTTCATTGCTTCTTTTTTATTAGTTAAAGAAAGTTGAAGGGGTTGAACCTATTCTTTGAAGTAATTCTTCTTTCGGTGTCTTTTCATATTTCGTACATTGATACACAGTGCATAAACTAAATGCGAGTCGGCCTAATCCACCATACAATCGAGAGTTGGAGTGTTCCCATCCAACGATAGTACTATATATGCACCCTACACTAAATGATGGGATGCCACATCGATATCTTGCATGGTACATTTAAGATTTTCTCCTAAAAAGTATAGGTGATTGTTGACACACATGCATGCATGATTAGAAATAATAATTTCCATGAGGCTGCGAGACGACCAGAGGGCCCGTGGACTGCAAACCTTGAAGACTAGTCAGAACAGGTCAGTTGATAATGGAGACGAGGGAGGCCATCCCATTTCTTTGTTGGGAGAGATGCCATAACAATGGCATCCGAATCTGCATTATCGATCCTCTCCATGTCCCCATGACTGTTTCCAATAGCATTAGTGTTCTTGACGGATTTGTTTTTAAAAAAAATAAAAATTAGAAAAATGAGGGAGGAGAAGCCAAGTTAATTCCTCCGAAGGAGTAGTCCCATTTTACCATATATATAGGGCAAAATGGGGTTGCCCCCATGGGGGAGCTAACTTGACTCCCCCCGCCCTATTTTTTCCATTTTTTATTTTTTTTGAAAATTTCTTCCGTGGATTTTCATCAATATATCCTTATATTATGTCAATAAAATTCCGTGCGAAAGAGAGACTCCTACGACCTCCATCCACACAGAGTCGATTTTAGCAATTTCTTTACCGTTAAAAAATGACTGTTTGGATGGAGGCCATAGGAGCGTTTGCTTCGCGCGGAATTTTAATGACATAATATAGGGATATAATGATGAATTTTCATGGAAGAAATTTTCAAAAAAATAAAAAATAGGAAAAATGGGTATGTTTCTGTCCAGTTTTAAAAACCCACTAAAAATATTAAAAATCCTCTAAAAAATCCAAAAAAATCCTGATTGTCTATTTTGGTGTGTTTTTATCTTTATCAAATTTTTCTTGCATTTGAATTTATAAAAATCTAAAAAATTGAAAAACACAAAAAAACTTAGAAAAATCATTAAAAATTTAGAAAAAAAATAAAAAAATGCAATTTCAATTTCTTTAGTTAGATTTTTATTTTTAGTTTCTCATAAAATTGTTGCTGGAATTTTATAGGCAAAGTGCCTTTATATTCTAGCCACACAGTAGTTTGCATTTTTAGCCTTATATTATTTTTATAAAATTAACTAAAAATCATAAAAATCCAAGAAAAATACCAAAAACACTTGAATATTCATAAAAACTAAAAATATTTTTGTTTTAATTTTCTGAGATTTCTTGCTGTGTTAAATAATTGATTGATTGTGCCCTTTTTATTTCCTATCCACCTTTTTCTTAATTTAAAAATTGCAAAAAAAA